>JAIUZE010003263.1:0-158879 GCA_022085475.1 Heliosperma pusillum | reverse complement strand
GAGATGACTCGAAATCTCAGTCTGGATTCGTTTTTACTCTTAATGGCGCTGCGGTCAGCTGGAAAAGCTCCAAACAAACTGTGATAGCAGATTCTACGACTGAATCCGAGTACTATGCTGCTTCAGAGGCTGCGAAGGAAGCTATATGGATGCGTCAATTCTTACAGGGACTAACTGTAGTTCCTAGTTCGGATGACCCGATCACCATCTATTGTGATAATAGTGGTGCCATCTTACAGGCTAAGGAGCCTAAGTCCAGCAACAATTTAGCATGTAACAACGGAAGGCTCACATGATCCGGAGACGTGGAGCAAAGGGAAATAGTGATAGACAAGATTGCTACGGAAGATAACGTCGCAGATCCTCTCACTAAACCATTGAGATATGATAAGCATGAAGGGCACGTTATTTCCATGGGAATCAAACGTGTTTCTGAGTTGTATTAGTTGTTTTATATGGATTAGACACCTGTATCTTTTTCATAAAACTATCTATGAAATCATCGTATTGTTTTATATTTTGTTTTTCATGTGGGTTGTACTGACAACATTGAACAGCACAAAGTGAACTGAATTACATTATATTAGTTTTGGTCCGTAATCGCCTACATGAGCTGATAACTCTGGCAATTATTCTGTGAAGTCGATTGATGGTGAGTTCAACGAGCCATAAGTCAAACGGTTGACTGATCGATCACATATGCGAGTTATAATGATACCTCGCAGGACAATTTTGTGACAACGTTATGGAGTCCTAAATGTTTCTGAACATTAGGTGCCAGGTCGTGGATAGGACGTCCATAGTGTTCCTAGAGTCGATTCTTTTGACTATCGACTGTCTCTTGAGATTAAGGCAGTTTTTTGGGTGACTTTGGTTTCTTTCTCATGGTCGACCGTAATAGGAGGCTAAGTAGATTTTTACTGGGTCATTTCATACTGCGCTTGTATCTGCAAGATTCGAGTTGAAGAAAATATCCAACCTTTATCAGGTTATGTTATTTCTCAGGGCCACTCGACGAGTTGTAACTGAAATGCATGGCCATGCTCGAATAAAGATTCGTTTATCAGTTAAGTTACTCTCTAGACGAGGAAACCACTCTTGATACTGATCACTTGTAAACTACGACCTTTGTGAATACGGACTTTGCAAATTGGTTTACATTGAGTGGGAGAAATATACGTGACTCGGCCGAGTAGACCCTACTCGGTTGAGTCACACAGTCACTCGACCTAGTTACCTATACTCGGCCAATTTAGCACTCTAATCGATGACCGAGTAACTCCACACAGTTCCAACTTAGTATAGTCTATCTACTCCCTTGAGTACTCCAACTCCTCGTCTCGTTCTCGACGCTTGCTCCTAGAAAGGATGGGTATTACAGTAAAGTCCCCCCTTATGAGTCTTGACACTGCTACATTCCTAGGTATTGAACTTGAGACTTCTCGATAAACTAGAACTAAAGCTAAGAATGATATGAGCCGACTCGTAGAACCCTGAGAATCAACTCGGCCAAAGCTCGGTTTGAAATTGGTCAAAATTAATTTCGAGCCGAGTATGACCAAATCCGAGTCGATTCCGCATTTAATAAAGCTCAAATCAGAAGCTCGTTTTGGCTCATATTATTATTAAGTTTTGAAACTATTTTTGTTCTTAATGAAACGTTGTTTTAGCATTTATATTTACATGTTAATTAAAAATCTGTTAAATTTTTTATATTTGCTAATATCTTAAAGTATACTCCATTTATTTTTAATTTGATTTTAAAAGTAAAAAAAATAACGACAATAATGATTAAAATCCAGCTCGAAGCGATTCCGAGCTTTAAATTTTTACCGAGCCGATTCAGCTCAAGCGCAAACTTCCGAGCCCCCTAATCTTGAGCTCAAATTGACTCGGTTACACCCTAACTAGAACAACCCTTTACGTCAGACATTTCAATTTTGAATGAACATTTGCTTTTGAGCTAGTCTCCTATAACGGTCTTCACTTAATATGAAAAAAATGTCACCACTTTATAATACAAAATGACTTTTATAATAGTATATAATTACAATTATCACTTTTTTAATGTTCATATTTTATCAGTCTCAATTTCATCCGATACCAACCGGGTCAAGCGAGAATTTGCGCTCCTTGAAAGCCTTATCACTTTATCAGTTACTACTTACTCGTATCAGTTTTCAAAGCCGCATGCCCCTCTTCATCTTCATTATCCTTGGTAGTATCTGTCAGCTTCTTCCTCTAAAGTTCCATCTACTTCTGTCTTCCATTCTTCTGTAAGTTTGTCTATTTTAATGTCTTTATTCTTCATTCATTTCTTATTTTACTTCTTCTCCTTTTATTCCCCAATTCCCCATCGTTGTTATGTTTATGAACCAGATTGATATTTCTTTTTGTTTTGCTGTAATGTAATTGTATACGAATGTTTACGAATTTGGGCAATCTTGATATTTGTGTGCAGGTGAAATTAGCTGATAACCAATGATGATGGTTAATACAATAATATCTCCAATACCCACCTGCCCAATTACCAGAACCAGCAACAAAGTATCGAACCCGAGTTTTCGGGTAAAAGCGATGAGTGTCGAAAAATCTCTAGAAGAACTTTACAATGTGAGGGTAGAAAGGAAAGTATCTGCTGAAAGATTAAAAGAATTAGGGGTTTCAAAGTGGTCAATGTGGAAGACTGGCAAGTGCAAATTGCCTTGGGATTGGCATGTTGATCAGCTGGTTTACGTCGAGGAAGGCGAAGTTAGGGTAGTCCCTGAAGGGAGTAAAAAATACATGAGCTTTAAAGCCGGGGATCTCATTCGCTATCCTAAGTGGTTCGAGGCTGACCTTTGGTTTAATGGTTATTACCAAGAGCGCTATCGCTTCAGAGCTTATGGCGATGATTAGTTACTACTGTAGCCTGTAGGGTTCATCATCTTGCGAATTGTAGAACTGTAGTAGTATCGCATTGTGGCATGTACCCTGACGAGGTCATTTGTTTGAATTGTCTGGTAGGGTTCATCATCTTGCGAATTGTGGAACTGTACTATGATATTGTGTCATGTATGCTGACGAGTTTTAGTGTGGTTGTTTGTGTAGGAGTTTTATCGGTCTTGTATCAGCTGTATTGCGATGATCAGTAGGGTTCAGGAACTATCGGTTTCTAGGTTTGTATTGAGGAGCTTGTTATTTCAATATGAATGGAGGAGTATGTATTAGGTGTAAAACAAATATTTTATTAAAAGAAATGGTGGATTTGGTTTTTTTTGTTGTACTTTTGCTTAAATATATGGTTATGTATGTGATTATGGTTTAGCTTGCACAGAGGAAACTGAACCCAAATGCTTTGTCATTGAGAAGCATTTGTTAGGAATTTAATCCAAAGTTCGACTCATACGACTCAAAACTAATTGGTAGTTGGTGGAGTAACGGTTTAGTTTGTAAAGTGATAAACTCCATCGTCTTTCTCCAATGTAGGACACTCACATATGATATTTATGTTAGATTAAGCTCTTCTTCACAACTTATGAAACTAGGGTCTAAGAAAGTGGCCAATGGGTAAAACTGAGTATATATGGCTCGATGAGAATGACGATGAGACGGAGTAGTTTCTTAAGGATGAGAAGTTAAATTTGTTACTGTCAATCAGGACTGAAGTTACTGAACCAATGACAGAAAAGTTCAGCTGAATGACATTGTTGAAGAAGCTTCACCTCTATTTGACTGAACAGAAGTCTGGTCTGACAGAGAAGAAAATTTAATGGAGTCTCTGGTGCTGTTCAGGATCATGTTGAAGGATTTTCGAAGCTGAAAGAGATTTGGTTTCAATGCAAAGACGACTAGGACATGATTCACAGACAGTAAGATAATCTTTCATTGATTTCAAGTTTTAATTACCAGTGTTGTAGATGAATGGTTCTCAATGCTAGTGAATGTTTGTATCTATGGGATGACGTCTTTTGCAGACAGATACTAGGTATTCAGAGGAAATAACCGAGACGATAAATATTGTTGATTTAAGATTTGATCAATTCAATAAATTTGCACCAATCTTTGGATTAATATCTAAGACTTCAGCAATATGTATCTGGACCAGACAATAACCCGAAAAATCCACTTTTTCTAGGTTCATTACCAATACGGCCGTAAATTTTGTCAGCAGCGCATTAAAGTCAACATGATACCATAATAGGAAATCCACAAAGCTTGTATTGTGTGTATCTGGTGTTCATTGAGGCTAGAAAGAACCATCTCAACCAAAACCTTCGGTATACTAGATTGTTCTGATACGTTGAGGCATGAAGTAAGTATGTAGTTAAAACACCCTCTTATCCTACCAGATCTTTTCCTTATTTAGGTTATTATCTGCAATCTGTCAATAATAAGGAAATAAATCAAACAGTTAGTTGAATTTATTGTCAAACCAAGGGATCTTCTCTTTATGCCATCGAATATACCGAAACCCCATCCCCCTTTCTTTTATCACCTTAGGTATAAAAATGGGATCCTTCCCAATTTCTGATTGTCTCAATTTAATCTCTTGATCATATCTGCAACTTTTGTCTACCTTCTAGTGGTAATTTCCAGTTCCTTGGCTATATAGCAGGCTTATGTTAATAACTTAATAGTAGTAATGTTGTTAGCTTGTTTGCTTCAGACAGGGTGTTTGGCACCTGCTGTTTTTGTTCTTGTAGACGACATTTTTTTTGGTCATGCTGTGACTAAATCCATCGATCTGTTTCTTAACATGCAGTTCAGGAAATGGTATTACAAACTATAAGGCATGCTCTCTCTATATGTTTCCTTGTCTCGATTTTTGGGATTCCTGCTATGGGACTCTCTAGGGCAGATGGATCAGAATATGCTGGCAGAACTGTTCAGGTAAAAACAAATAATTTTGAGGGCGTTCCTTATGTAACAGTGGTGGTGTTGATTTAATTCACGCAACATTTCTTTGAATGTTCCACAGAACGAGTATGGAGATACATACGATTGTATAGATTTCTACAAGCAACCTGCATTCGATCATCCTCTCTTTAAAAATCACTCTTTCCATCCTCAGGTATTTCTCTCTCTTTCAACTTGCTGTATCAGATTTCCACAACTCCCTAGAATTCTTTTTACCACAAAAACTGTTCATTTGTAAGTACTGCTTTGTTCGACGTATAAAATTTGGTGCTTTGTGCAGATGAGGCCTACTTTTCAGCCTCTACAAATTAAAAACATCGACTCTTGGAAGATGAATGCAACCACAACAGATATCCCTCTATTAAAGGATGGAGGCTGTCCTCAAGGGACAGTTCCTATTAGAAGGATGAAGAAGAGCAGTAGCCTTTCTGGAACCAATGTATATCCACACCGATCTTCGAAAGCTAAGATTCCAAAGAAGGCAAATGTAGACGTATCTGGAACTATTGTAAGTTTTACCTCTAAGGAATTAAGAAGATTTCAAAGGGTTTCTTGAACCAAGTTAATTGTTGATAACAGATTGGTTGCTTAAATTGTTTGCCATGTAGCTAGCAGTCGTTCAAACGAAAGGTAATATCGGGAAGGTTTACAACGGTGTTGGTGCAACTATCAGCGTTTACAACCCGCGAGTTTTGCCATCCCAGTACAGTTCAGCAGAAATTATGCTTAAGGGCGGTACAGATTTTATTACTGCAGGATGGACAGTTAGTGAGCTGAACTCAATTTTTAGTACTCAGTATTGGCCTTGCT
Source organism: Heliosperma pusillum (assembly GCA_022085475.1). Classification (NCBI taxonomy): domain Eukaryota; kingdom Viridiplantae; phylum Streptophyta; class Magnoliopsida; order Caryophyllales; family Caryophyllaceae; genus Heliosperma; species Heliosperma pusillum. Next base: position 153,170 of record JAIUZE010003263.1, on the reverse strand, counting down.
TTTATTTATTTTCTGTCCAGTAACACCACTTCATTTCTTTACTGTGCTCATTTTCCAGGTGAACCCTAACAAGTACAAGGATTCTCAGACAAGGTTCTTCATTTATGCAGCTGTAAGTCTCTGGCTATGTTACTCGAATACTCGTACATGCCGACACAATGTCATGTGCGACACAGTGTCGACTGTCTGACAGGGGCGGGTTTAGGATTTTGCTGATGAGGTTTGAACGTATACAGCATTTTTTAAGTTATAAATAGTATTTTACTATTGATAATCCAAATATAATACTTTCTTTTGTTAAATACTCCTATTAGTTTACTCCTTGTGCAATAAATGCATGGTAAATAGAGTTTTTTTTTAAGTAAATTACTTATATAAAATTTGTACCTCATTCATTACTCACATTCTCCATCATTGTATTTTGCTTTGAGAAAAAAAGTTGAAAACTGAAATTAAGTAAGAGAATTAGGTAATTAGGTAATGTGCTGTAATGTATTTTAATGAAAATAGTACTGTATTAGATACTACAAAGGTAATAATTTCAATTTATCATTTTTCTTAAGACTTTTTGTCACAAAACTAATAGCGATTTACGGTTTTGTTTATACGAAGTATTTACAGTTTTGTTTACACGAAGTATGGGGAAAGTGACTCCCTAATAATAGCATCAACAAAAGATTTAGTACTTTATAGTTTTTTATTAATTTTATTTTAATTAAAGGTTATAATGTAGAGTTTAGTGAATATAATATAATTTGATGAAAAAAGTAATTTTAATAAAAGATAATAATTTAACGAAATAAGTTATGATTGCAAACAATAAAAATTGCGAGGGGATTATAAATATATGGCGTTGGAAAGGGTATTGTGGAAAGAAACAATCCGTGTGAAAGATTTAGTTTGATTTTTGGATTATGCTCCACGTTTTATTTTATTTTAAAATACCATTATTTTCCAACTTATATTACTCCGTATTTTATTAATTTTAAAATATTTTTGCCAATCAAATATGGTGTTCCACATTTTCTTTGTTTTTATTTTTTACAAGTTGTTTCGTTTATCTTTACTTTAACTTTTTTTTTTTTATTTTTTTTTTAATTTTTTTTTTATCTTACCCGGGCATTGTTGGACACTTGGACTCATGCCTAGTTGGTTTCGAAAGAGGTATTCATGTTAACCGACACCAAATCATTTTAGGAGTAGGGCTATGTTGCTGAAAACTTAGAATCACCTCTCCTATTATTCTCTCCTAACTTTTCTTGAAATGTTGTTGACAGCCTTTAGTCTTTTTTTTTCCTTCCTCTTTTTATTCCTAAGTCCTATTGGTCTATCGTTGAAATTTGATTTAAGGAAATCTGTCAAGTGTTGATGTCATGTCTTATTTTGACGTTTCGGACACTCGCAACATTCAACACCAAGACTAACTGCAGTTTCAAAGTAATACAAGTACTTGAAAACGTATTTTCACGACATATATTGTAGGGAGTAGTGGTTTTAGATGTATCAATCACACGAAATTGAACTGCACTTGACTACTTAATCCAATTTCATGACTTATACCCGACCCTTCTAGTGCGATTGATGGGTCAACAACTCATTGCTTGCTTGTTGCATTGTTATGAATTTATGATATTGAGGTGGTATATTTGTTTCGTTTCTACAGGCAGGAGACCAGCACTGTTTTGGAACTGAATGCGGATTCGTTTTAGTCAGATCAGACCTCCCCGTCGACTTTGTACTGAAACCAGTATCAGTAAGAGACGGCAAAATCTTCGTAAACAAGTTCTTTATCTATCGGGTATACATACACACACACTTTTTAACATGGTATTAAATTTGGGCCGCGAGTCAATATCAGAATCAGGTTTGAAGGTTATGGAGATCCTCTATGATACCAATTTCGAGATTAAGTCTAAAACCAAGATTTAATACCATGCTATTCAAATCCTCGTAAAGTCCTAGTCTTTTTTCATCTGTAAGTATCTATCTGATAGAAAAAATGTTGATGTATTAGGATCCGACATGGGGAATATGGTGGCTCCAATTCGGAATGAAAAACCCACCAATTACGCTCGGGTTTTGGCCACAGAAGATGTTTAAGGGTTTACAAGATTCGGCAACATATGCAGCGTGTGGAGGAGAAGTGTATACTCCGGCAGGTTTAAAGGCCCCAGAAATGGGTACAGGTTATTGTCCGAATTATGAGAGGGATGATGCAGCATTTTGCCGAGACTTTGTTGTGGTGGACGATAAAAACACCATTGTAACTGCTAAGGACACCGAGAGTTACGAAAATACTAATGTCTATGGTGCTATTGATCAATATAATAGGCCTGGTCATTACGTTATTTTTGGGGGCCCTGCTCATGTTGATGATGTTTCATAAGTCTCCTTAGCATTTATTGAAATTTTTTTAGTCTAAGCTTTAAATCTCCTCTTAATATTGTACGAAGTACTCCGTATATTTCTGGGAAAATTGATGAATAGTAAATGGTGCTAAATGTTACTCCCCTCATTTCGTTCATCATTTGTTTATTTGTATTTTGTTCTGTTTTGTTTGTGAGGAGTATTTTAATCAAAGTGAAACAAATGATTGAGATTTGAGACGGAGAAAGTTGATTGACAGATTTGTATGTTTAGCTTATCAATGTATCTTCCCCTTTTCCTGTCTCCCTAAAAGATCGGAATGGAATGGATTTGATCCATTTTATTGTTTGGTGGTGGGATTTTGGAATGAAGTTGTACACCTAATGAAATCAAGTTTCACCTCAACTCCTTGGAATCTCATGAGTCTAGAAAGTGTTATTGGTGAAGGCATGCTTGATAAACTGCCTTTGTTACAGTTGCTTGAGGCAGGACATCTTTTGTTATTTGTTGATGATTTTTATCTGTACTTATCTTGGCGAAGTTCATATCTTTTCTATCTCAGGGAATCTTTAGAGATTGACTGGACACGAGTGGAGCTGTACAAACTTGGAGACAGGGTGGAGGTGTAGTCAATCGGTCGTAGAGTGGTGTGTTGGACGTGTGAGCGACCTCATAAATGAAGAATCCAAGTAACCTAGAGTAGTATACCATAATACTCAATTAATGGTTTTATACCTTAATACTCAACACCTATGTTCGTACAATTTTAATTTTTCTCTTATTTTTGCCATCTGCACTGCGAAAAATACATTAAGTTAGTACGAAACTTGAGGTATTCATCTGCAGGGGTAGGGCATTGTCTAGAGAAGTGGATGAGCGGTTCTTCAGGATTCGACTGGATGTTATTTTGTTACGAAATTTGAGGTATTCATTAAGTTACCTGTATTTAAGTCACTCTCTTATTCTACCCGATCCTTTACTTATATAGCTTTATCTTCTGCAATCTGTCATATATATGTTACTCCGTATTAAGGAAGTAAATTAAACAGCTAATGATGAACTAAGTAACAGTAGTCAAACCAAGGGATCTTCTCTTTATGCATCTGAAATCTGAATATTCTGGAATCCCAACCCCCTAGCTTTTTGGATATAAAAACCGAGATCCTCCCTTATTTCCGAGTGTCTCAATTTCAAACTACTCATCATATTTATGCAGGTCTTGTCTACCTTATAATCGTAGTAATGTTTTTAACTTTTTATTTTTTATTTTTTACGACATGCTGCTTGGTACGTTGGTTTTCTTGTTTTAGACGACGTTTTTTGTGTCATGCTGCAACTAACTCCAGTGATTTGTTTCTTAACAAGCAGTTCAGAAGATGGTACTAAAAACAATAAGGCGTGTTCTCTCAATATGTTTTGTTATCTCAATTCTTGCTGCTAAGGGACTCTCAAGGATACATGGGTCAGAATATGCTGGCAAAACTGTGCAGGTAAAATGAGCGAATCCATAGGAAACATTGGAGTTGTTTTTCGTTAACATTGTTATTCACCCGACATTAATTTGAATGATCTACAGAACGAGCATGGAGATACATATGATTGTATAGATTTCTACAAGCAACCTGCATTTGATCATCCTCTTTTGAAAAACCACTCTTTCCACCCTCAGGTATTTTTATAACACTATCAAATTTTATATGACAGTTTGTTTGTAAGTAATTGCCTTGTTTGAATTTTCGACGTGGACTGCCGATTTGAACAAGTAGCACTTTTTGACGCTTCTAGTAGAACAAATCTATGAGTTTGTTTTTATGTCAAAATCACAGAATTATCATTTGTTCTTTTTTTGTAGTTTAAACTTTTAAAGTACTTTTTCAGACAATATATTTTCATTATGTGTTTGCTAATCATCAAGCCTTATTGTGTTTGTGTTCATGTTGCCTATAAACGAGTCATCAATCACTCAAACCCGAACACAGTACAGCACAGTGTGTGACCTGAACATGACTCAACCCTCATAGATGTATTTTTACTCGAAATTTTAAGCCTAAAATTGCAGATTATATATACTACGGAGTCTTTTTATTCGGGGTATGTAGAGTATAAGGCGAGGACAATGCTGATCAAAACCCATTAAAATAAATGAATTACATGTGTCAATTGATGGGTTAGCTGTAAAGTAAATACTGACTTCATGTCGTGTTTACGGATTAGATCAATATTTTCTGCCTGGATGTATATGAAATGTGGTGGTTTGTGCAGATGAGGCCTACATTTCAGCCTCAAATGATTAGAATCAACAATGTCTCTCGGAAGATGAATGCAACCGCAACCGATATACCTCTATTAAAGGATGGAGGCTGTCCTCCAGGGACAGTTCCTATTAGAAGGATGAACAAGAGCAGCGTCATTTCCGGAACCAATGTACATCCACAAAGATCTTCTAAAGCTAAGATTCAGAATAAGGCAAATGTAGACGTCTCTGGAACTATTGTAAGTTTTTCCTCTCAGGAATTTTCTGATAGCTGCATTTTGTAGAAACATGTTCCTTAAACCAAGTGGATTCTTGATTACAGAAGGTTTACTTGAATTGTTTCTCATGTAGTTTGCGATCAGTCAAACAAAAAGCAATATGTGGAATGTTTACAACGGAGTTGGTGCAATTATGAGCGTTTACAACCCGCGAGCTTTGCCATCCCAATACACTTCAGGGGAAATTATACTCAAGGGTGGTACAGATTCTATTATTGCAGGATGGACAGTTAGTCATCTCAACTCAACTTTTAGTCCTCGTATTCTCCCCGTGTTTTATCGTTTCTTTGTTTATTTCTAATTAGCACTTCGTTACTTTGATGTTCTCATTTTCCAGGTTAACCCTCAGAAGTACCGCGATTCCAAGACAAGGTTCTTCATATATGCATCAGTAAGTCTCCCAAAGCTATTTTCAGAACACACAATGTTGTAATCCAGTAATTAACCACTTTGTTTCTTTGCCGTGTTCTTATCTGTTTCTCTTGTACAGGCAGGAGACATGCACTGTTTTGATTCTGAATGCGGATTTGTTCTAGTCAGAAATGATCTCCCCCTCAACTTTGTAATGAAACCACTATCAGAAAAAGGAGGCCAAATTTTCGTAAACAAGTTCTTTATTTATCGGGTATATACACAATTTTTTTTTTTACATGGTATTAAATCGTCACAGAGTAAGTTTCTGATAAAAGTATGTTGATATATTAGGACCCGACATGGGGAATATGGTGGCTGCAAGTAGGAATGAAGAATCCACCAATTACGCTCGGGTTTTGGCCACAGAATATCTTTGAGGGTTTACAGGAGTCAGCAACTTATGCAGCATGTGGAGGAGAAGTGTATACGCCGGCAGGTTTACCGCCACCGGAAATGGGAACAGGTTATATTCCACAGGCCGAGACCGATAAATATGATGATGCCTCATTTTGCAGAGAGTTTGTTGTGGTGGATGATAAAGATACAATTGTTACTGCTGAGAGCACTGAAGCTTATGCAAATAATGATGCATATGGTATTTTTGATAAATGTCATTGGCCTGGTCATTATGTCCTTTTTGGGGGTCCAACCCTTGGGGTGGTTGGTTAATCACGTTTCATGACCACCAATGGTTGTATAGGATCATTTTGTCGATAAATAAGACTAGCTCAATAACACTAAATTCTATTAAAGTTGTTAAGATACTTCTGTGTATTAATTATAAGATGTCGGGTTATTACATTTAAATGTTAAGTGTGGACTATTTTTCTTTTGTGTCAGTCTCCCAACACCCAACGAATCGCGAATTGATACGATCGTATTGATCCACGATTCGTTAGCGGATCGATTTGGCCCAATTTGTTACGAATTCGCCTAAAAGAAGCGAATCAAAATACTTTGCTAAAACAATGAAGTGCAAAGTATTATGAACTAGATTTCATGCCCGTGCGATGCACGGGTTTACGTTAATATCATTTTTCGTAATTTTCCTATAACAGTTAACTTATAAAAATAAACTTTTGAAGTCTTAAGACTATAATATAATATACTCCGTAATTTTTTAAAAAATAATATTGATATATTGATTCAGCTTATTGTATTTTAAACATATGTTACCAACCTTGTCGGGACAATATTTGATTTACGAATCTAATTATATTATTTTCATAATTAATATAAAAATTTTAGAGTTCTCTAAAACAATATTTGAGAGACTTAAACGATTTTGGGTTGAAATCTAAGTTCCAATGACGACTCCTATTTATAATCGCATGATCATCCAAACTTATGATATTTGTCTGATGTGGGATAATTCTTCTATTTATACGTAGTATATTCATCACACCTACATTATTTTTTAATGTGGGACAAGTAAAATATTTAGTAGTATACCATTAAAATTATTATTTACGATACATTCTTAAATTATTATTTATGATACTTTTCTAAACTAATCTTGGTGATGTAAATTTTATTAAGGTGGAGATAATAGTACGAACTTTTAAAAGCTCGGTAAGATAATAAAGATATTCAAAAGATTTTAGGTGAATATCTAAGTTCGAAGAATGACTCATTTTCACAATATTTTCTTTTGTCAAAAGAAATGTAAAAGTTTTTATATAAAAATTATAATCATCACTTGAATAGAATATAGGAAATTATATTGCGATAAATAAACGATTTTTCAGTTTATTTTTTTTTATGATAGTTTCGTAAATTAACTTTTGATAATGTAAGTTTCACTATTCTGGATACAAACTTTTAAGAGTTCTCTAAAACAATATTTAAGAGACTTAAAAGATTTTGGGTTGATATCCAAGTTCCAAAGATGAGTCCTATTTATAATTATAGGATCACCCCACCTTATGATAATTTTTCGATGTGGGACAATTATACTATTTATAAGTAGTATATTTACCACACTTGTATTATATTTCAATGTGGGACAAATAACTTATTAAGCAATAATACCCATCAAAATTATTACTTTTATAATATTTTCCTAAATTATTATTTATGATACTTTCCTAAATTAAGTTTGATGATGTAAATTTTACTATTGTGGAGATAATAATACAAACTTTTAAGAGTTTATTAAGACAATACTTAAGAGACTAAAATGACTCCTCTTTATAATCTCATATTTATGATCACTTTACCTCATAATATTTTTCGATATTGGATAATTTTACAATTTACACTTAGTATATATATTTAACACAAATACATTATTTTTCAATGTGGGACTAATAACACATTAATTAGTTTATCATCAAAATTATTATTTTTGATACTTCACTATTGTGACGATTATAATACAAATTTTTAAAAACTCTCCAACACAATACTTAAGAGACTTAAAAAATTATGGATTTATACCTAAGTTCAAGTATGGCTCCTATTTATAATCATACGATCACCCTATGTTATAGTAATTTTTCGATGTGGGACAATTTACTATTTTATAGAATTATAGGTAACATATTCACCACACATACATTATTCTTCAATGTGGGACCAATAACAAACTAAGTAGTACACCTTATTTTTCTAGAATAATATTTATTTCTTAACTGTTACTAAACCATTATATTAATATTAGAATAATAAAAAAATATTTTAAAAGTCGTTTATTAAATTTTCAAAGTCATTTATTAACAATATAAAAATATATTTTAAAAGCCCGTGCGATGATCATATTTATGATCACTCCACCTTATTATAACTTTTCAATGTAAGACAATTTTACTATTTATACGTAGTATATATTCATCAGTCACCACACCTACATTGTTTTTCAATGTGGGACAAATAACACATTAAATAGTTTACCATCAAATTTATTATTTATGATACTTTTCTAAACTTAATTTTTAATGATATAAATTTCACTATATTGAAAATTATAATACAAACTTTTAAGAACTCTGTAAGATACTCCCTCCTATTCGGGATAACTTTCCCCATTCAAGAATGGACCAAAAATTAAGGGTGTGTAATTAAATAAGGTAAAGTATTGTGGTGGGTGAGGTGATTGCAGAGAGAGAATGTATTGTGGGGTATTATTGTGGGGTGAAGCGATTAAAATAATTATTGTTGTGGGGTAAGGTGATTAAAATAAGATAAAGTATGAGTATTGTGGAGTATTGTGATTAAAATAAGTATAAAAGTTTACCAAAAAAGGAAAGGGGAAGGTATTGTGAATAGATGAAAATGGAAAGGGGGAATGTTATTGTGAATAGGATGGAGTAATATATAAGAGTCTCAAAAGATTTTGGGTTGAATCTTTCATATGATTTCCATTTGTAATCATAAGATAATCTACCTTATGATAATTATCTGATATGGGACAATTCTACTATTTATAGATAATATATTCACCACACCTACATTATTTTTCAATGTGGGACAAATAATATACTAAAACTTACACCAAATATGCGCAAATAATATGAGTTTCTATACTATGCAGGTTTTTTTTTTATCACGAATCTAATTATATTAACTTCATAATTTTTGTTACAATAATACTTTTCTAATCTAATTTTTAATGATGTAAATTTAACATTTGTTGAGATAATAATACACAAACTTTTAAGAGACCTCTAAGATAATACTTAATAGACTTAAAAGATTTTAGTTTGATATATAAGGTTCAAGGATAATTCCTATATATAATATGGGATCACCTACCTTGTGTTAATTAATTTTACGATGTACGACAATTTTACTATTTTTACATAGCATATTCATCACATCTGCAACTTTTAAGAGATCTCTAAGACAATATTTAAGAGATTCAAAAACTTTTGGATTAATACTATTTTTACATAGCATATTCATCACCTACTTTTGAATTACACAAAGTATATGCAAATAATATGAAATTCTATACTGTAATGATAACATTTTTTTTACCACGAATCTAATTATATTATTTTCATAACTAATACCAAATTTTAAGAGCTCTCTAAAACAATACTCTCTCCGTCTTAATCATTTGTTTGCCTTTGATTAAAATACTCCTAAAAAAAAGGCAAACAAATAAATGACCGGGACGAATGAAGTATTTGAGAGACTTAAATGACTTTGGGTTCAACTCTAAGTTTCAAGGACGACTGTTATTTATAATCGCGTGATCATCCCAGCTTATGATATTTCTTCGATGTGAGACAATTCTTCTATTTATACATAGTATATTTACCACACTTAAATTACTTTTCAATGTGAGACAAATAACAAATTTGGTAGTTACCATTAAAATTATTATATATGATACTTTCCTAAATTAATTTTGATGATGTAAATTTCATTAAGGTAGAAATAATAATACAAACTTTTAAAATCTCTGAAAGATAATACTTGAAAGATTTAAAAGATTTTGGGTGAATATCTAAGTTGAAAGATGACTCATTTTCACTATAGTTTTTGTGAATTGAATGTAAAAAATTTTATATACAAATTATAAACACCACTTGAATATAATATAAGAAATGTATATTGAGATAAATAAAATATTTTTCACTTTATTTTTTAATGATATTTTCCTAAATTAATTTTTGATGATGTAAGTTTCACTAATGTGGATACAAATTTTTAAGAGTTCTCTAAGATAGTATTTAAGAGACTCAAAAGATTATGGGTTGATATCTAAGTTCCAAGGATGAATCTTATTTATAATTATAGGATCAGCCTAGCTTATGATATTTTTCTGATATGGGACAATATACTATTTATACGTAATATATTTACCACACTTGTATTATATTTCAATGTGGGACAAAATAACTTATTAAGTAGTACACCATCAAAATTATTACTTATATAGGATATTTTCCTAAATTTTCTAAATTAAGTTTGATTATGTAAATTTTACTATTATGGAATTAATAATACAAAATTTTAAAGGTTCATTAAACAAATACTTAAGAGACTAAATGACTCCTATTTATAATCATGATTAGTATATATATTTTCTACAAATACATTATTTTTCAATGTGAGACTAATAACACATTAAGTAGTTTACCACCAAAATTATTATTTATGATAATTTTATAAATTAATTTTTAATAATGTAAATTTAACTATTGTGACTATTATAATTCCATTTTGTTAAGAGCTCTCCAAAACAATAATTAAGAGACTTAAAAAATTGTAGTTTTATACCTAAGTTCAAGGATGACTCATATTTATAATCATAGGATCACCCTATGTTATAATAATTTTTCAATATGGGACAATTTCCAATTTATAAGTAATATATTCACCACACATACATTATTCTTCAATGTGGGACTAATAACAAACTAAGTATTACACCATATTTTTTCATATAATATTTATTTCTTAACTGTTACTAAACTGTTATATTAATATTAGAATAATAAAAAAATATTTTAAATGTCATTTATTAAATTTTTAAAGTCATTTATTAACATAACAATATAAAAAAATAGTTTAAAAGCTCGTGCGATGATCATATTTATGATCACTCCACTTTATGATAATTTTTTAATGTGGTACAAATTTTGATATTTATACGTAGTATAAATTCACAAGTCACGATACCTACATTGTTTTTTTCAATGTGGATCAAATAACACATTAAATAGTTTACCATCAAAATTATTATTTATGTTACTTTTCTAAATTAATTTTTAATGATGTAAATTTCACTATAGTGAAAATTATAATACAACTTTTAAGAGTTTTGTAAGACAATATGTAAGAGGCTCAAAAAATTTTGGGTTGAAACTTTAGTTCCAAATATGATTCCTATTTGTAATCATAAGATCACCCACCTTATGATGATTTTCTGATGTGAGACAATTCTACTATTTATAGGCAATATATTCACCACAACTACATTATTTTTCAATGTATGACAAATAATATACTAAAAATTACACCAAATATGTTCAAATAATATGAGTTTCTATACTTTTCAGGGTTTTTTTTGCACCACGAATCTAATTATATTATCTTCATAATTTTTTTTTACAATACTTCAATTTTTTTTAATAATACCTTTTAAAATTAATTTTTAATGATGCAAATTTAACAATTGTGAAGATAATAATAGACAAACTTTTAAGAGATCTCTAAGACAATACTTAAGAGACTTAAAAGATTTTAGTTTGTTATATAAGGTCAAGAATGATTCATATATTTAATTATAGGATCACCCACCTTATGTTAATTTTATGATGTGGGACAATTTTACTATTTATACATAGTATATTCATCACATCTACAAACTTTTAAGAGATCTCTAAGACAATATTTAAGAGATTCAAAACTTTTGGGTTGATACATAAGGTTTAAGGATGACTCCTATTTATAATCATAAGATTACCCACTTTATTATTTTTCCAATGTGGGAAAATTCTATTATTTATATGTAATATTTTTAGCACATCTACATTATTTTCCAATGTGGGACAATAGTTATGAATTTAACTTTTATTTAAAGAGTTTCTAAAAAATTGAAAAGTTGATAATATTATTAGAAAAATAATTAATTTAAAAAATATAATCAAAATTTAAGAGTTTAACCATAACTGGGAAATTATATGTATGAATAAAAGTTGATAATATTAAAATTCAATCTTTATATAATATAATATATTTTATTTAATATTTAATTAGCCTAATAAAATTATGTGTAAGGTAGTTTTATCAATAAAAAATAAAATAGTGTTTTGAAATAGTTGGAGACTCTCTCGTTGCCTGAAAAAAGCCTCTTTTATATATATACTAGATTTCATGCCCGTGCGATGCACGGGTCTATTTTAATGTCTTTTTCAAAATTTCCCTATAACCATTAACGTATAAAAATAAAATTTTGAAGTTTTAGACTATAATAAAATATAATCTGTAATTTTAAGAAAATAATATTGATATATTGATTCAATTTAATTTTAAAAATATATTGCCAACTTTGTTAGGATTCAAGTTTTATTTGATTTATATTGTACCCGGAAAATAATCTAAAGTACCTAAGAATTAAGCTGTCCTAGACAATGCTTAAGACACTCAAAAGATTTTAGGTTGATCACCCCCATTATGTTAATTGTCCGATATGAGGCAATTCTAGTATATATAGGTATTAGTATATTCACCACACCTACATTATTTTTCAAGAATTACACCAAGTATATGCAAATAATATGAGAATTTATAGTGTAATGATAGCATTTTTTTATCACGAATCTAATTATATTATTTTCATAATTAATACAAAATTTTAAGAGCTCTCTAAAACAATATTTGAGAGACTTAAACGATTTTGGGTTGATATCTAAGTTACAATGCCGACTCTTATTTATAATCGCATTATCACCTGAAATTATGATATTTCCCCGATGTGGGACAATTCCTTTATTTATACGTAGTATATTCACCACACTTACATTATTTTTCAATGTGGGAGAAATAACATATTTAGTAGTACACCATTAAAATTATTATATATGATACTTCCTTAAATTATTATTTATGATATTTTCCTAAATTAATTTTGATGATGTAAATTTCATTAAGGTGAAGATAATAATACAAACATTTAAGAGCTCTGTAAGATAATACTTAAGAGACTTAAAAGATTTTGGGTGAATATGTAAGTTCAAAAGATGACTCATTTTCACAATATTTTTTTTTTGTGAAATGAAATGTAAAAGTTTATCACATGCATGGATTAATTAAGGAGTATATATACACATAAGAGGTTTGGGCGTACATAGGATTGAATTAAATTCTTTTTGGGTAGAGTAGTTGTACTCAAGTCAAATTGTCTTCTTAGAATGATATTATTTTCTATTCTAATCATAAATCTATCTATTACTTATTTTTAGATTTAATGGTTTGTGAAAGTTGGAGACTATATTATTGGTCAATAGAATTCCGCAAAAGTTGGAAACTCTGTAATCGCTCGAAAAAAGCTTCCTTTAATAATATAGATAGATATTGATTATAAACAACCTAGATCTAATAATATATGTGATTTATTCTATAAGATAATAATAATAACTAATACCTTATTTAATATTCTCACAATATTTATCATATTGTGTTTCCTAATACATTAGATACCTTAATAGCCTCCCTTAAACTTATGATAATTTGCGAAAATTTCCATGGTTTGAAATTATAATAATAGTACTTACTCAAAGCTAGAAGCATACGCAATAGTTTTCTCATATTTATAACCAGATTTATCTCTAACATTATTGTCGGATTGCTCTGACATGCAGTTTGAGGCACTATCAATTTCTACTACCCCTCCATTCTTAGATGTTAATCTGTATTAGCTGTTGAAGCAAATACCAATCTTAGATGCTAATTAATCCGTATTAGCTTTTGAAGCAAATAGTAATATTTGTTCTTATCTTATCTTCTTTGTTATTATTATTGTTCCCACAATATTGTTGCATTGTGTATGGTTTCTATTCTTAAGCTACCTAGCTTAATATGACATTGACGTATCATTGGAGAAAGTTAACTAAATTTGCTCTATAATAATTAAATTAGATTAACATGTGGTGAAAATTCAATATAACTTTATTTAAAACTTAATAGTTAATGTTATTAAAATCTTTAACATATTTTTTTTGTTGAAGAGACATATATAAGAAGCTTTTGACGACTATATCAAATAATTTACATGATCTATGGAATATTGTGTTAAAAAATAACAGTTTTATGGGAAAAGTAAATAATAAACTGGGCCGGTGGAAGTGACCATCGTCTGATTTATAGAGAAATAACAAATTCCCACACTCGGATTAACAAACCTTGCACAACAATCTCGTCATGTAAAAAGTTAAGTAATACGGAGTATTCAATTACGTTTCTTGCCCGATTAAACTCATATAAATAAGTATAGATAGCTGGTGCTTTTAAGTAAATATGTCATTTAAGTACACGAATAACATGAGGAGTACCATAAAATTGATATCTTTTCGAATTGAGTTGGCTTAGTACGGTGAAAACCTGTCATATAAAAAAATAAAGATCAAACAGTACAAAAATTATGTAGGATATTCATAGATATCCTTGAAAATATATCAGCCACGCTACACATGAGACAAACCTCAAGGACGACGTTGTGTTGCAAATTGCGCATCATAAACAAACTGATTCACCACATTCTGTAATGAAAGACATAAATTTTGATGATATCAATAACAAAATTAGTAGAATTATTGTATGATTCTTGAAAATTGTAAATAAAATTGTAAACAAAAGACTTTCAAGTAAACAACGTAGAAGAGAGCGCATGATAAAAATTATGAAACGTGTAACGCTTTACGAAGAATAATAATCTTGTTTTAACTTCGTAGATGCATATATACATAATAAGATAGTAGTGTTTGCATTGTCATAGGTTTTGACTACCATGGATATTACGGGTAAGGGTGTTTAGAAAACTTGATACATAGATTAATATATTATCTACTATATATATTATTATTATTATTAGAATAAAAAAAATTAATAAACAATATTTTAAAAATATGTTAAAATTCAAAAGCGACCTTACCGAATAATTTATTGATCGTTGTTTCTTCATCAGAATCATACAGAGTAATATATGTTAACCTACGTACACATAAAATAGATAAGATCACTTGTCAGAAAATCATTAGTGAATAATTTGATTCAAAGCAAAAACAACGTATTTGTAGACTAATGCTACAATAAGATTTAAACACAATATAAACCGTAAGATTCAAATAAATAAACACAACAAAAGTAAGAAACATAAATAAAAACAATATAACGTGAAGTGGTGATTATTAATATTTGAACGAAAATACATGTATATATATATACAAACATATTAACGTAATAGTGTTTGTTTAGGTTTCTGTATATTAATTTTATCCAATCTAACTTTCATGGTAGAATTTTATAATCTTCATATTTAATTATATTATTAGGTGTTGTAGTGCATCACCATTTTTGTGAGAACATGGAAATATGGAATAGTTGTATATCACATTCCGTATTTTATAGGTTGTAAGATACATCCAATTTTTTATATGCTAATTTTGCGTATAATGGAAATACATGAATATATTTATATGGGTAGTTTGTATAATTTGGAATGCTGAAGTGTTTTCGAAAAGTTGGAGACTCTATAATCGCTCGAAAAAAGCTTCCTTTAATAATATAGATAGATATTGATACTTTATATATTTTCTTTTTAAATAACTAGTATAGATCACGATTTTTTTAGATTTTACATTTACTTAAGAGGGTCCTCATTTATACTATTTGCATAAAGTAATTGTATTTTTATTTTTATACTAATATACTTATGTTTAAATTATGATTCTTATGTTTAAATGGAAAAATCGGATTCTTATTTGAATATAAAAAATCCTTATTTTTAGCAATGATAATTAAACATTTTCAGCAAGAATGTGTGTGGGCTCGGATTTTTAGCAAAGATAATAACAAAATATTTCAGCAATGATCGAGTGTGGAGCAATTGAAGTATATTCACAATATTTTTTAATAATTTATTTGAGCGGGAAAATTTGAGAGCTCTTAATTTTTTAGTTATAGAGGGTTTGATCCTTTAAATAAAAATAATTTGATACTTTATATATTTTCTTGTAAGGAAATAAAAATAAGTTGATCCTTTAAGTATGTGTTTGGCCTAATTTTTTAAAGTGTTTTTAGTCACTAAAAGCTTAAACATGGCCAAACAATCATTTTTTACAACTTAAAAACTACTTTTAATAAGCTCAAAACAAGTTTTGGTGCTCAAAAGTAGAAGCATCAATTTGGTGCTTCTACTTTTACTTCTTCTTCTATAATATCTAATATACAAAATGATAAATTTGTATGTTATAAATATTTTAATAAAATAAAATAAATACATTTTCATTTATATTTTTCCATTCCTTACAAATAGAGACCCATCTTGATATACTTTAAGCATAATATTTTCATTTTGCATTTTCTTAGGTAGAAAAAACTCCTTTTGAGAAATAGTTGTGTAAAATAGTAACCAAACACATACTATTTTTCCAAAAAATAGCTTACAAAAAAGCTCATTTTCAAAAATAGAAATTACTTATAGAGAGTTAGGTCAAACATGCTGTGTAAAACTAATTTATGATCTTTTTAAATAATTAAACTAACGGGGAGTCGGGTTAATTGTTTTGGAATAAAGGGTAATAAATTTGATGTATTCTAGTGTTTGATTGAGTTATTTTGAAATGAGATAAGATACTTAATAGATTCTAGCTCAATACCATATTTCCGACCGCTAGCATCTCATTCCTTACTTTCCATCCAAACTTCCAAATATCCAACTCCGAAACATATTCCAATGTGTATATGACTATCAAACCAAACAACAATGAAGTGATATACCTTAGTTCTAATTAAGACGCCAATTGAAATGGGAAATTCACATGAAATAAGATGGAGTAGTAACTTTTCATTAATTCTACTTTTGTGACTTCAATTTTATTTGGGGGTATTTATGATTTTGATAACCTAGGTCAAATCGTTTTGAGTACAATATGAGTTATATTCAAGATATTTTATCTAGTATAATTCAAATCTTGAATCATATTATTTAAATCAAGTAAATCTTAGTTATAGGCTTATAGCTAGTTAATAATCTAAAAGGTTAATCAACTTGTGAACATTCTCCCTAGCTTAAAAGTCTTCTAAGATACTTCTAATCAACTTGTTGAACCTAGTACTAACCCTTCCAATCAAGAAAACCCAACTTTCAATTAAAAAAATGTACCTAGTATCTTTTACATATCTTGTAGAAGATAAATCCGAACAAAAAATCTTGTACACCACACCAAAAAAACATAAACTTGATGTGTATGGATTTACATCATTGTAATTTATAAATGGAACAGATATTGAATAAATACACAAATTTTCATTTTAGATACGTACTATTAATTCGTTTTAAAATTAAAATAGGTCAAATATATATCGAATCTTTTCGCTTATAGCCTAAAAAATATTAAAAATTTGTCTTTATTACGATCTTGTGATAATATTTGATCCACACAGTTCCGATCTTAAGCAAGAGTTATTGAACTTTGTATAAATATAGTATATATGTTAAAGAAAAAGAAAGGCTAGTGTCAAATTGATCAACTTGTTGTTTTTATAGTAGAATAGTCAACTTGGTAGAGGTACTCTTGTCGTGAATTGACTTGAAATAATTCTTTGAACTTGCGACTTTAGCTTTGATCGTAAAGCTATTCTATCATACTACCATAAATCTAGTTTATTGAGTTCATAATCTTATTTATTTTGTTCTTTCACTAACTTGAAGAAAAGGGCAATCATAGAAGCAACATGCAACTTGGGAAATATTCCAAGAAAGAATAGTAATAATAAGAGTCTTCTGCCTTTAATAATGTTGTTTTAGAATCATGTTTAGTTTCCAATATTTTTAGTTTTGGTGCAAACACAATCCTAGATCGATCTCTAGAATCCGTAGCTTGGGCCAAGTTAATTCAAGTTGATCTTGATTAGGTTGTATAGGTAGTTGACCTAGATGGCTAAGATATACTATTAATGAACCTTTCCATATAAAGATTAATTAACTAACTTAATGGGTGTTCCGTGACAAAGATACAAAGAATTGTACGGAGTTATATGTTTTTGTAAGTCTTATTTAGGGGGCGTTTGGTTCGCACGAGAGAAAGGGAAAGGAAATCGGAAAGAGAAACAAGGGCAAAGGAAGTGAATTCCCTTATATTTACTTACATGTTTGGTTTGAAAATATAAGGGTATGAAAAATAAAAACCCACCAAATAGAACCACCACACTATCAAATTAACGGCCACCACAAACTACCACACACATTACTCTCTTCGGTGACCAGATATGGTCTGTCGCTAGAAGGACGGCCACGCCGCCGACAACTCATATGGGATGGCGGCAAGTCCCACTTTTCATCTTTCCCACCGGTAAAAATCAACAAGTAATAATTGAGCCTCTGGTTGTCTCCATTATGTATAACGACGAGTTCCTTTCTTCTTAGACGAGTATTACGGCTTCCCAACTCAATGCAATGACGGTTGAATCAACTGCTACAGATTTAGCCATCAATCATTCTTTATTACTCAAAATACTCATTCAGGGTGATATAAGGGATTAAGGGTTGTTTTCGTGGTGGTTATGGGAGAGGTTTTGGGATTCGAAGTGTTGGGGAAGATGAAGGGTCGACGAGACGGTGATCCCGGTGGCAGTGGCGGTTCTGGTAGGGTTGGTGAGGGAGGGCACCGGTAATGGTGGTGGTCGGAGCTGATGGTGGCAGCGGTGATTAACAATGTTGTTTATGGTGGTGGTATCAGTGAGGTAGGGAAAGAAAATGCAAACCTTGGGGGGTGGGGGGAATGGAGGTACAAGCATTTGGGAGTATATGAGGGAATGGAGAAGGGAGAGGGAATGGGAAAAACAGTGAAACAAACAACAACAAAACGAATTGGAAAATATAATTCCCTTTCCTTTTCCTGTAAACGCCTTACCAAACGCTCCCTTAGTAGCTTCCTTTGGAGGAATAAGAAAAGTTCTTTTTCCGATAAAGAAAACTAAAGAGATTACGATGAAGTCCTCTGGCTAAATTATGAGTTATTCTATTAAGACTACTAGGATAAAAACTAAGAGAGCGACTAATAATCACTATTTATTTACATATTTTATACTTTCCTTAGATACATAAGACTCGATTTATTGTCTTTCCTTGCTTGTTTCTATGCTATTTTAGCTAGAATATCGATCTGCCACTTCTATTATGTTTTAATGCAGATTGGATGCATTTGGAGCTTTTTGAGTTGGTATGGAGCATAGCGGAGTCAGATCGTAGAAGGTTAGGCACGGGAATCGAGAGCGGTGGAGAAGAAATGAAGAAAAACGAAGAAACAAGCCATCTGAAAGATGCTCGATCGAGCAGCACCACTCTCCTCGATCGAGTCGGGCTGACGTCATGCTCGATCGAGCAGATTCACCTTTGCTCGATCGAGCAACCTAGTGTTTAACAACTTTCGGATTTCCTAAATTAGTTTTTAGTTAATTAGATTGTTATTATAAAAGGAAAACTCGTCTTTCACAATTAGGGTACACTTTAATATTAAAAACTCGAGTTTTGTTTTCTTTGCTACTTGATTGATTCATCAAGATTATTGTTTTTAGTTCAAGCTTGTAATCAGTACTCTTGAATCTTTCTTTGTTATTCAATTAGTTACTTTCTAATTCTTTATTTATTCTTTGTTAATCCTTTCATTATTGTTAATCATGTTTACTTTATTTATTATCGTTGTTATTAATATCGTTATGAGTAGCTAAATTGTTATCTAGGGTTGAAAGAAGATCTAGGATTGTTAGAAGGGATAGACTAATTAATTGAATTGCAAAAGCGTGGTTATCGTTTGATAATCGTTTTAAATCTAGTTGCTTAATTACTGGTCAGGATTAATTAACTAGTCTCGCAAATTAGGATTAACACCGACCGGGTTAAGACTAAGATAGACTACGATAATTGAATAGAACTCGTTTAATGATAGCGATCACATGTTAAATTGTAGATCTAAAGGGTATAATTGAATCGACCGATCTTGTGACCTTAGATAACTTTATTGCATGATAGTTGATTACACCCTTACCTCTGAATAATAATCCTAGTAAACCTCAGACCCTAGACTTTTAATCTTATTGTTCTCAACCTTTTATTTTTATTGTTTGCTATTAGATTAGGAACACAAATAAAAAAAACCCACGAAATTGTTATTATAAAAGACGAACCTAGTTTAACAGATTAGAATACTACCGCCTCCCTGTGGATTCGATACCTTTCTTACCGCTGACTATTAGTTAGTAGTGAATTAGGATTACTTTGATTAAGGTGACGCGACTTTACCCTTATCAAATTTGGCGCCGTTGCCGGGGAAGCAACAACTTTCTGTTTGTTTCTACTTAGTTTGTCTTTTTTTTTCGTCTCAAGGAACCTAAGTTCCTTGAGACCAATCTTACCCTTTTCTTTAGTTTTCGTTTATGCCTTGGTGTTCCAGGTCCGATATCGTACCCTACGATTCCGAACCAGAGAGGACTCTCCGAGTTAGACGAAACTTTTGGAAGGAAATTCAAGAAGCGGAAGACTTGAGTACGCTTGACACAGTTTACGCCGAATTTGTCGCAGAAAAACCATCCTTAGAAGAGGATACACATATTTCTGCCGCCACTACAACCATGCCTACTTTAGCCAGCCATTCGGAGCCTACCGTTGCATCTATTCCCAAGGGATTCAAACTCCGTACTAGGGGTAATGGAACCTTTGAGATTCGTCCATTTATATCACTTTGGTGGAGCGAAACATGTTTGGAGGAGGCCCCACTGAAGATCCTGCGAAGTATATGGAAAAATTCACCAACTATTGTTGCTCTATTCCTTAAACGGGCGGGGTAATGCAAGATCAAATCAAGTTGGTGTTATTCCCCTTTTCGCTACGAGACGAGGCAGAAGATTGGTTGGGTGAGTTAGATGTGGATGCACTTGGCATCACTGATTGGGATTATTTGGCT
Organism: Heliosperma pusillum; assembly: GCA_022085475.1. NCBI lineage: Eukaryota > Viridiplantae > Streptophyta > Magnoliopsida > Caryophyllales > Caryophyllaceae > Heliosperma > Heliosperma pusillum. Next base: position 132,222 of record JAIUZE010003263.1, on the reverse strand, counting down.
CTTGCATTCTACAAAAGATACTTCCCCCACTGAAAACCAACGCCATCCGAAGTCAAATTACAAGCTTCAAACAAAAGTCTCACTGAGAACTTTAATGAGGCATGGGTTCGCTTCAAGAAGCTTGTCAAATCCTTTTCACAACATGGTTTTGATACTTGGTTCCTAGCAACCAGTTTTACAACGGGTTATATGATGATCAGAGAGCATTGCTAGATTCTGCTGCCAATGGAAGATTCCAAAATAACACTAACGATGTTAATGCTTGAAAGTTGATTGATGAGATAGCTACTCACACTGCTAAGTATGGCAATCCCAGGGGTAATGCGAGGCGCGGAAGTTTGGACAATGCCCTTGCAGCTCAGTTGGAGGCATTAATTGCTCAAATTGTCGAATTACAAACTTCCAAATCTCTGGAAAATAAACAAACGGTTCATGCCATGATTCAACAAGAGCCAACATGTGAAAGATATGGTACCCTGGGGCATAATGCGGTAGAGTGTATGAGTACGGTTGAACAAGTACTTGCTTTTCAATCCTTTAAGCAAGGTACACTGTACTCTAACTTTTATGATTAAAGGACGAGAGAGCATCCAAATTTCTCCTACCAAAGTCAGAATGTTCTTAATCCTACCCCGTCGCCACCTCAGCAACAAGGTCCCTCTTATGTGATTCCTCAAAATCGCAATTCTCAAAACAATTATAACCGTCCAAATCAAGAAGGCCAAAACTTTCAACAAGCTCTACCTTTACCACCTCCACCACCTCCAAGTAATAATGAAATGGCGTAATTGAAAGCCATGTTGCAGCAAAGTCTCATGATACAACAAAAGCAAGATGCTCAGATCTCTCAATTGCTCGCACATAACAAGATAATGGATACTCAAATTGCCCAATTGGCAATTCAAAATCCACACAGACAATGCAACCAATCAATCTTCCCCTTCAGGGACACCCTCCACATGAACAAGCCAATGCTATTACTTTGAGGAGTGGGACCCATTACAAAGGCCCGATGATGCCCATCGACGATATTAGTGCACCTTACATGCATTCGAGATGGTTGAGAAATCTAGAAATAAATGGGGGTGAGAACGATGAGAGTTTGGAAGTTTCTCGTCAAAATTCGGAAAACAACGAAAAAATGCTTGAAAAAGAGGATGCTCGATTGAGCAACATCTCTTTGCTCGAACGAGCAACCTTTGAAAAATCCGAAATATTTGCTCGAGGAGTTTCTGAAAGTTCCTGTTTTTACAAATTCGATCGAGCAGCTCCTTTGCTCGATCCAGCAACCCCTGATCACACTGACAAGTCCTCTACTTCATCTACAAAAGTAAAAGAAGCCGAGCCAATCGCAATTACACTTCCTTTTCCTTACCGCCAACATAAATCCAAGCTCGATAAACAGTTTGGAAGGTTTATGGAACTAGTCAAGAATTTGCAAGTGAGTGTACCGTTTAGTGAGTTGATCACTCAAGTGTCGGCTTATGCAAAATTTATGAAGGACATATTGACAAGTAAGCGGTCCTTTAATGAAGTGGAGACAGTTGCATTTAATGAGGAATGCAGTGCTGTGTTAAAATCCTGATCACCACCTAAGCTAAAGGATCCAAGGAGTTTTTCTATTCCTTATAATATAGGATTTTTAGCTATTGATAAAGCCCTTTGTGATTTAGGGGCTAGTGTTAATGTAATCCCATTTTCTATATGTAAAAAGCTAAATATGGGTCAACTTAATGTTAGAACCATGACCTTACAAATGTACGACCATTCTATTAAACACCCTTTGAGAATTTAGAAGACGTATCGGTTAGAGTAGGGAAATTTTTCATACCAGTTGACTTCGTTGTATTAGATATAGCTGAGGACACCCAAATTCCTATCATCTTAGGACGACCATTCCTCCATACTGCGGGGGCGGTTATAGATGTTAAGAATGAGAGACTTACACTAACAGTGGGGGATGACACTATCACTTTCAACTTAGATAATGCAATGAAACACCTCATGCTAGAAGAGACATGTCATAGGGTCGATATTGTGGATTTTACTGTTGATGACTGTCTCTCTTTGTGTTTGAATAGGGATCCTCTGGAGATCGCCTTATTTTCCAGCACTGCTGAAGCTGGAAACTCACGGAGTAAGGAAGTAGTTGAGATGGAAAAACTGGTGACATGAGAGGAATGCAAGTTACAAAAGGTTATAGCTTAGGTAACCCCCCTAAGGTTCCCGAGGTAAAGAAACCTGAACTTAAACCCCTCCCCTCTCATCTTAAGTATGTTTTTCTTGATTCCCATGAGATGAATCCGGTAATTGTCAGTGCTAACCTATTTGAAAGCCAACTTACTTATTTGTTGGTAGTTTTAAAAAGACACAAGAAAGCTATAGGTTATAGTATTGATGATTTACAAGGTATTAGTCCTGACTTTTGTATGCACCGTATCCACTTAGAAGAAGACCATAAACCTTGTAGGCATGGTCAACGTTGTTTGAACCCTACTATGCAAGAGGTAGTAAGAAAAGAGGTGTAGAAATTGTTAGATGCAGGGATCATATACTCTATTTCTGACACAAAGTGGGTCAGTCCTGTTCAAGTAGTCCCTAAGAAGGGAGGGACTACAGTCGTTATTAATGAGAAAAACGAGCTCATATCTATTAGACTAGTGATCGGGTGGAGGATGTGTATTGATTATATGAAGCTTAATGTAGCTACTACGAAAGACCACTTCCCTCTTCCCTATATTGACCAAATGTTATAGCGCCTAGCGTGTCATAACTGTTTTTGCTATCTAGACGGCTATTCGGGATTCTTTCAGATCCCCATTCATCCTGACGATCAGGAAAAGACTACCTTCACATGCTTTTATGCTGTCTTTGCTTACCGAAGAATGCCTTTTGGGTTATGTAATGCCCCCGCCACCTTTCAACGTTGTATGATGGCTATTTTATCTGATTATATTGAGTCTATTATGAAGGTCTTTATGGATGACTTTAGTGTTTCTGGGACCGATTTTGATAGTTGTTTAGCTAATCTGACCAAAGTCTTACAACGTTGTGAGAAAAGTAATCTTGTGTTAAACTGTGAAAAGTGCCACTTCATGGTAACAGAAAGGGTGGTACTTGCTCATTTGGTGTCTTGACGAGGCATCCAAGTGGATAAGGCTAAAGTGGAAGTGGTTGAGCAATTACCGTACTCGTTGAATGTTAAAAGTGTTAGAAGTTTCCTTGGTCATGCGAGGTTCTATCGCCGCTTTATTAAGGACTTTTCAAAAATTGCTCAACCATTGACTAAGCTTCTCCATAAGGATGACCCGTTTGTGTTTACTGATGAGCGTGTTAAGTCTTTTGACAGGATTAAACAAGCTCTCATCTCTGCTCCTATTATCCAGTCTCCTGATTTGAATGTGTCGTTTGAGATAATGTGAGATGCCAGTGACTATGCAGTTGGGGTTGTTTTGGGGCAAAGGAAGAATAAGGTGCTACATGCGGTCTACTATACTAGTAAGACCTTGGATGATGCGCAGATTAACTATGCTACCACTGAAAAAAAGTTACTTGCGGTTGTCTTTACTTTAGATAAGTTTAGAGCCTATCTTGTGGGTTCTAAGGTGATAGTCTACACTGACCATGCAACTGTTAAATATTTGTTAGCTAAGAAGGAAGCCAAACCTCGGCTTATTCGTTAGATCTTGTTATTACAAGAATTTGATTTGGAGATCCGGGATAAGTCCGGTGCAGAGATTGTGGTTGCTAACCATTTGTCTCGTTTAAGGTTTGAAGGGGGAGATTCCGTCCCCATTGATGATTCGTTTGCTGATGATCATGTCCTTGCCATTACCATGGATACTCCGTGGTTTTTTTTTTATTATGCCAACTATTTGGTTGGGGGAATCATGCCTCCCGGCCAATCTTATCATCAAAAGAAGAGGTTTCAACACGATGTCAAGCGGTACTTTTGGGATGATCCTTATCTATTCCGGGAGTGTGCCGATGGCATTTATCGACGATGTATTTCAGAGGGTGAGGTACATGTCATCCTTTCTCACTGTCACTCTTCTCCTTATGGCGGTCATCACGGTCCCTCAAGGACATTTGTTAAGGTTATGCAGTCGGGTTTTTACTGGCCGACTATTCTCAAGGATGCTACTACATTTGTCCGTTCTTGTGACGCGTGTCAAAGGACGGGTAATATTTTGCACATGCAAGAGATGCCTCAAACGGGTATTTTGGAAGTTGAGATATTTGATGGTTGGGGTATTGACTACCAAGGGCCATTCCCATCTTCCCATGGTAATCAATATATTCTAGTAACAGTCGACTATGTCTCAAATGGGTGGAAGCTATTGCCACCCCCACTTGCGATGCCAAAGCGGTTGTTAAACTGTTTCAGAAGATCATATTCCCGCGATTTGGGGTTCCTCGTGCTCTCATTAGCGATGGAGGGAAGCATTTCAATGAACGCCATCTTAACACTTTATTGAAGAAATATGGCGTTACACATCGTCGGGGGTTAAGTTATCATCCGCAAACAAGTGGCCAGGTGGAGGTTTCTAATAGGGAGATTAAGTCAATCCTTGATAAAGTTGTGGGTAAATCTATGAAAGATTGGAGTCGTAAGCTCGATGACACTTTATGGGCTTACCGAACTGCTTTTAAAACTCCAATAGGTGCTTCTCCATACCGGTTAGCCTATGGCAAGGCATGCCATTTCCGGTAGAACTTGAGTATAAGGCTATGTGGGCCATTAAAGAGCTTAATATGGATCCCTCACTGGCGGGTGAGAAACGACTTACGCAATTGAACAAGCTTGATGAGTTTTGATTGCATGCCTATGATAATGCTCGGGTTTACAAGGAGAAGACAAAGAAGTGGCACGACAAGCATATAATGTAGCGGGAATTTAAAGTTGGTGATAAAGTATTATTATTTAACTCCCGTTTGCGTTTGTTTCCAGCTAAACTCAAGTCCAGATGGTCGGGACCGTTCACAGTTGCTAAGGTGAACAAGTTTGGGTCGGTTACGCTACAAACCGACAAGGGTGAAACTTTCAAAGTCAATGGTCAATGCTTGAAGATCTATTATGATGGGGCATTTATAAGAGTGATAGAGGTCGTCGACCTTTTCACTCTTGATAATTCACCATGATTTTGAGGTAACACGGTCGTGCGGGACCGATATAAACCAGTGCTAGCCGGGAGGCAACCCGGTATTTAATTGTACTTCATTTTTAAATTTTAATTTAAAATGCTTTTTAGTTAGCAATTAGCTTAGCTATTAATGTTATGGTTTAAATAGATTTAGTTTGGATAGTTAATACATGTCTACTTTATGCTCAGAGTGCGGTGAGGGAGAGATCTAAAAATTTTATTGAGTGCTTGCAGGTAATAAAATTAAAAGTCGATTTAAGAACGGAAATAAAAAAAGGGAGAGAACAAAAAATAAGAGCATTTTCTAGGTTGCTCGATCGAGCAGCACCACCTTCCTCGATCGAGTTCGACATATGCTCAATAATCCGAGAATCGAGCATACAATCAAAAACTGCATTTTCTAGGTTGCTCGATCGAGCAACACCACCTTGCTCAATTGAGTCGGGTCCGGTCCGACAGGATTTGCAGCCTAAATCAGGTTTTTCCCCAATTTCTTTCCCTTCTCCTTCATTATTTCGACTCTCCTCTTCCTCTCTCATTCATATTCTCTCATTTATCTCTATCAAACACTCTAATATCATCAATTCTTCATCTTATTATCATCAACAATCATCATCATACTTGTTTTAAGTACAATCTTTGAAGAAATTGGTCTTATTGCTCTCTAATTTTGCCAAAAACGTGAAATCTAGGGTTTGCTTCTCCTTCCTTGATTTTGTGCTTTTAATTGTTGTTTATTGCTTCCTTACTTAATTCTTTAGTATTTAATCAATCTTACATTGCTTATTGCTCCATCTTACTTGCTTTTTAGACCCAAATTTGATTTTTTTCGAACTAGGGTTTGGTAGAACCGACTTTGTGAGTATTTTGTGCTGTTTGTGTGTTTTATTTGCTTCAGTTTTATCATGTCTAGACAAGGAGTAAGTAGTAAGCAACCTAGGGAACCCCGTCTCATCCGACAACCTCGAGTCGAAGCGATTCCTAGTAACCCAACATACCCATGGATCGTTTTAAACACCCAAGAACAACATGATCAGTTTGAAATGCTTATGGGTCGTCCTATGGATCCTACTCGATGTGTGTGTCCCACCATTCTTGATGCTCTCGGTTTGGGTGATGCTATTTCTACTATGTTTAACCGAATCAGGTTTGGTGGATTATACTCCCTTAATGAACTTTTTTACCGACCGTTGACACTTGAGTTCTTTAGTTCTTTTGATTGGGACAAAGTCAATACGAGTGTGTCTTTTCGGTTGCTAAATAGGGATTTTGAGTTATCCTATGTTGAGTTAGCTAGTCATTTGGGTCTTTATCTTGGTGATGATGATGATGATTTTACTGCTATTCCTTCCGGCTTTCAAGTCGTTGACTACTTTTCTCTATTTAATGGCCTTCCTAATCCGCGTGTCAACGTCATGCCTTTAAATGATGTGCAACATCCTTGTTTAAGGTTGTTTATGTGATTCTTTAGCTTTATTCTGTTTGGTAGGAAAGATTTTAGTAAGCTAAATTCTCGTGAAGTTTTATTTCTTGCATCCACCCTCAATCCCAAACATGAGAATATCTTTCAGTTTCACCCGGTCGGATTGGTGTGTTATGCTTTTTAGAGAGTCAATTCTCCCACCCAAAATTCCTTAGATTGTGGTGCTTTGGTCACTAGATTGGGCGACTTGTTGGGTTTGGGGGAGACCGTCGATGCACACCCATGACCGAGGTACATGCTCCTAGGGTCGACGAAGAGTACTTGCGCCACACTTTATGCTAGATTAATGCGTTACGTAACGCTGAATATCAGTGGCGAGTACGGGGGTCCCAATGGATAGCTCTTCCTGACACCGGTAACCGTCTACCTTCTACGGAGCGGTTGCCTGCCCATTATCCCGAGACGGGACCTACCCCTCCCCCTCGTTCTTATGTGGTACCACCCGAGCTTATTTTCACCTTGGCCGAGACTCGTCGACCTCATCGGCGGATCACCCCTTCATCTTCTGCTCATGCCACCACCACCCCGACTCCCCACTTTACACCGACCCTGACTCCGTTCCCTTACCCTTCACCTGCTTATACTTATGACTCGCCTTTGGAGAGGGAGATTATGATTCACCAAGGAATTAATAATGACTTGGTGATGAGGGGGCTTTGGGAAACCTCATGCGGGCGGATCTTAATGCTACTGTTGGTTGGACTCTACCGAGCTATTATCGTGGTCCGGGTGACGAGAGTGGTGTGTTCGATAACTATGGTGTGACTCGTCAGCAGTTTTCCCAGGAGTTCAGCCATGATTATGGTTGTCTGGGTCGTCCGTGGTATACTCCTATCCGACCGGATGCTCCGGTTAGTGGGTTTGGTGGGCAATTTCAGGTCTCTTCTTCTCGTGTTGCTCAGAGACATGATGATGATGATGGCGCTGATGAGCAGTAATGATAGTTGGTCACTACGCCCCCCATTTTACAGCTGGTATTATCTATCCTTGTACTTTCTTTTATTGTATTTTCTTTTAGTTATTTCCCATTTCCCTTTATTAGTTGTGTCCTTTAGGTTGTTTTTGTTGGTTATTGTGTGATTGCTGTGCTATTAGCGTCACACTGAGGACACTGTGACATTTAGGTTTGGGGGATAGTCTTTATTTATGTTGTGTGTTTATTTCCGTTGTATGAAAAAAAAACCATAAAAAATTACAAAATTACAAAATTCAAAAACATGTTATTTTATTAGGTCGAGTCTTGGTGAAGTTGAATAACAATGATGATAATTTGCATTATTTCTGTATTTGAATCCCAAATAAGTTGTCCATGTACATTGTTTTGACTTACTACTTTTGAAAACAAAACTCATAGAACAAGTTTTGACCGTTTTTGACATACCTTATGCTAATTAGATTTGGCCACTTTTAGTTGGTAAACCACTTAAAATTCTCAGGTCTATAGAGCTTCCTAGGCCAGGAACATCAATAAACTGGTTTCATTGTCTTTAGGGTTATGAGTGTGGTACTCCTTGTGGAATATGTAACATCAAATTGCATAAGTGTGACATTAGTTTCTTGGTACTATACGCGTTCATTTGATAAGTACATGAGGAAAGGCGGTTCTTACCGTTCAAATAAGCCTTACATTACCTTTTGTTTAGCCCATTTGAACATTTGTAGCCTGTTTTATAACTCATCTAATAGCTACATTCCTAGAATTTGCCTACCTTATCGGGACAGTCGCAGTTGCATGCTTTTTCTTGTCTACTTGTTTACCATGGTTGGGTCAAGATTTTTTTTTTTTAAAAAAAGAATATCAATTGGGTGTAGCAAGTACGTTTGGCAATTGTGTCATTTATTTCCTTTGTTGAGAAATGTTATGAAGCAAAAGAAAGAAGGAAAGAAAAAAAAAAAGAAAAAAAAAAGGAACATAAAAAAATTATATATATGTTCCTTCATTAAATTGTTCAAGGGATAATGAAAAGGAATATACTAGAGTCTAATGCATATTTAGAGAGCAATATCGATATCTCTCTTGTGTTGTCAAAATTTAAGATGATTTCTCTAGTCGGATATTGGTTTGTGCTAGCCATGTAGAATTGCTTTGGTAAGTGTCGCTGCGACTACCGGTCTTAGCCCCACATTCTCATACGTGCCTTAGCACAATCCACTTCTATAACTTCGCCCATTAGCTTCCCTTATTATCTTGATTCATGTACTTAGTTTTATAGCGAATGTGTATTAGTTGGGAAATTACTATTACATTAGAATGCATACATGTTTCATAAGTTGAGTGAGTGTTTCTATTTCTTTCTATCTTTACAAAACTCACCCTTACATAAACTTATGAGTGCATGAGTGAATCCGCGAGAATCCGACAAATTGAGCCTTACAAAATTAAAAGGTATTTGGTTTTTGTCTATACTACGGTATCATGTAAAATCTTGGGACATGAGCTGCATTCTCTACTTTCCCGTGCCTTTAAATTTGTTTTATTGGTACAACTTGGTCATTACTTTGTTATAGATATGGATAGCTTGGGATTTGTATGTGCATTAACATTAGCTTTGAGTTTTTCATTCACCATTTGTATGTTTGTCCTTGTATAGTGGTGAGTGCTTTGCTTAGGGACAAGCAAAGGATTGGTTTGGGGGAGTTTGATGATCACTATTTATTTACATAATTTTATGCTTCCCCTAGATACATAAGACTCGCTTTATTGTCTTTCCTTACTTGTTTCTATGCTATTTTAGCTAGAATATCGATCTGCCGCTTCTATTATGTTTTAATGTAGATTGGATGCATTTGGAGCTTTTTGAGTTGGTATGAAGCATAGCGGAGTCAGATCGTAGAAGGTTCGGCACGGGAATCGAGAGAAATGGAGAAGAAATGAAGAAAAACGAAGAAACAAGCCATCTGAAGGATGCTCGATCGAGCAGCACCACTCTGCTCGATCGAGTCCGGCTGACGTCATGCTCGATCGAGCAGATTCACCTTTGCTCGATCGAGCAACCTAGTGTTTGACAGCTTTCAGATTTCCAAAATTAATTTTTAGTTAATTAGACTGTTATTATAAAAGGAAAACTCGTCTTTCACAATTAGGGTACGCGTTAATATTAAAAATTCGAGTTTTGTTTGCTTTGCTACTGATTTGATTCATCAAGACTATTGTTTTTAGTTCAAGCTTGTAATCGGTACTCTTGAATCTTCCTTTGTTATTCAATTAATTACTTTCTAGTTCTTTAATTATTCTTTGTTAATCCTTTCATTATTGTTAATCATGTTTACTTTATTTATTATCGTTGTTATTAATATCGTTATGAGTAGCTAAATTCTTATCTAGGGTTGAAAGGGGATCTTGGATTGTTAGAAGGGGTAGACTAATTAATTGAATTGCAATAGAATGGTTATCGTTGTTGATTAATTACTGGCCAAGATTAATTAACTAGTCTCGCAAATTAGGATTAACACCGACCGGGTTAAGACTAAGATAGGTTACGATAATTGAATAGAACTCGTTTAATGATAGCGATCGCATGTTAAATTGAAGATCTAAAGGGCATAATTGAATCGACCGATCTTGTGACCTTAGATAACTTTATTGCATGATAGTTGATTACACCCTTACCCCTGAATAATAATCCTAGTAAACCTGAGACCATAGACTTTTAATCTTATTGCTTTCAACCTTTTACTGTTATTGTTTGCTATTAGTTTAGGAACACAAATAAAAAAAAACCATGAAATTGTTACTATAAAAGACGAACCTAGTTTAACAGATTAGAATACTACCGCCTCCATGTGGATTCGATACCTTACTTACCGCTGACTATTAGTTAGTAGTGAGTTCAGATTACTTTGATTAAGGTGACACGACTTTACGCTTATCAACGATAATGAAACTGATTAGCCACTTGGAAGATTTCCCGGATAACAATATTGATACAATGATTTGGAGTATACCTCATATATGGAGAACCAAGTTGAGACAGTCAGAGTTAATATCTAAATGCTAAAAGCATTTTGTTTATAGGCCAAAATAAATAATATGTACGAGTCAAAGCATCTACTGATATAATTACATGGGTCATCAACTCAATAAAAGGATTGACCAGACACACCAACATTCCCATTATTTTCAAAATTGCGCATCCACCCGCCGCTTGTTTATTAGGCTTTCAAGCGACATCACATTTAAGTCTAACACTCTAACCCTATCAGTGTTGTTCATGTCACCTCTAGTTGAGTGTGTTAATGAAACAACATCACACTATAGAGGTTCCGGCTTTGAACTAAAGATGAGATCATTAGGAGAATTAGACTACAATCTTGTGATGCTATGCTAGCCTTCTTTATAATCTGTCAGGCTGTATACTTGGCCTACAAATCAATACAAATAATTACTCATTCATGCGCATCATGTAAACCTTCTATGGAGGTTACCCATCCTAATATGACTCTCCAACAAACACGTTTAATTGTTGAGTTTTTATCATAGGCTTCTAGAAAAGAAAGTGCACTTTGTTGATATGAGTAATAATTTTAATTTCTTTTAAGCACTAGTAATTTTGATTTATCAATGGATCTCTACAAAGAGGTACCTCATTTGAATAACATTTCCAATTAACAAGAAGTGTTATCATCTCACATGTGAGGAGGAGCAACGTAATGATGTGTAACCCATATAAGTCTCACACCTAATGGAAGGGTGGAGTCTAGTGGTTAAAACATGGGTGAAACTCGCAAGGGTCTCAGGTTCAAGCCTCACCAAGAGCAATCTTGTGGAGGTAAAAATGGCATGGGGCTATGTCTTCAAGACTTCGAGCCTGTCACCCCGTAAAAAGGGTGGTTAACCTGATGTACGTGGTTTGCAGGCTATTACCTATACCCGGGGGTTTACCCAGTGCACACCAAAGGTAGCGGCTGTGGGTTCCCTCGTCATTAAAAAAACAAAAAAAAAACAAGTAAAAATGAGAGAATTCATCAATTCATATAGTCTAAGACTAGGTAGCACGGACACTCCTCCTACTTAGCCATCCCGTGTCGGACACACGGACACACGGACACCTATAAAGAAGGAATGAGAGGTTGAAAGATTAAAAGAGATTGATCAAAAATGATTTTGGGTAGAAAATGAGAATAAATTATCGTCAAAGTCAAATTTTACCTTCAATAATTTACATTTAATATCAAATACTAATACAAATATAAAATCGTACGTTATTTTATTAAATTTACATGCCGTGTCCAGTGTCCTAAATTTCACGAGATGCCGTATCACGTGTCCGTACCGTGTCGTGTCCGTTTTGGTGCTACCTAGGTCTAAGATATAGATCTACATAACAACTAAACAGAAATCCATGTATTTATGGGAGTCACGATTCAGAGTAAAGGGGGTGAAAATTTGCACTAGGTGTAAATGAGTAATGACATAATATAAACCCAAATAAAATCCCAAAATTTTAACTAATTTTTTTTTAAATTTCCCATGTTCAATGGGGGTTAGTAGGATCAATCATTATACGTACCTTTTAATATGTACAAAGAATGACATACAAGGAAGTTTGCAACATAATTACATAATTTATTCATATGTAAGATTAAAAGTGATTTTCTTAGTATTATTGGTGTTAATTACAAGAATACAAAGGAGGGTATTTATAGTAGAATAAAACTGATTTCAGTCGCTAAATAGGCGATGGACAATCGGTCGCCAATTAGAGGATTATCGACTGAGATCAGTTGCCAATTTGGCGATTGAAATAATCATTAGTCGCCAATCTGGCGACTGAGATCAGTCGCCAATTTAGCGACTGAAATCGGTTGCCATGTTGTAGCCAATGCAAATTATGAATCATACCATTGGCGATTGATTCCAGTCGTTAATATGTCGCCAAATTGGCGAGTGATTGTGCTTCAGTCGCCTTTCGGGTTTCGGTCGCCAATGTGAATTTAGCGACTATTTATCATTCTCAAAATCAACAACATATCATTACAGTAAGTACACTAAAATTAACAAATCAACACCAATTACTACCTCGATCTACTAACATATCATTATCAAAATCACTAACACTAACATTATACTACTTGTTTTTAACAATATAAAATGCAAACAAATGAATAGGACGGAGTGAGTATACCAGAATAGTTTGGTCAATAGTAAGTAACTGGACTGGGTTCGCAATTCCTCATCAGAACATACACACATGGAGGCTCGGAAGGAAAATAACAAACCTATGTAAAGGAGTCCTGAATGCGATAATCAACTCTTGCATGTATCAAATCTGGAGACAAAGGAACTCTAGCAAGATGAAGCTTAGCATAATCAGACCACAACGAGTAGCTGACACCATTAAGATGGAAATGAGAGCGAGAATCAGATCTGTTCTCAAAACATCCATTTCTGAACAAGATGGATGTTTTGTGAATAGAATCATGGCGAGATAGAGCTAGAGGAAGAAGATGAATCAGATAGAAGATTGGGAAACTTTGAGGATGAGTGAGCATGGTAATAGATAAGGGTGAGATGTTATCTGGTTTTGTTGATGGGTTTGACTCCCTTATTTGTCTTGTATGGTTTCGCCCAATAGTATTGTTAAGGCCTGTTAGAAATACTCAGTCCATTGCTTGGACACGGGATTCAAAATCTGTAATGTGGACTTCATTTACTTATTAATAATACTTACATTATTACCAAAAAAAATGAATAGGACGGAAGGAGTACACACTTACTAGTTACTACCTTCAATAATGGGTACATTATACTCCCTTCGTCCCAATCATTTGTGTCTTTGATTAAAATACCCCTCACAAAAAATATATAAATGCAAACAAATGAATGAGACGTAGGGAGTACTAATTTTGTCAATCAACAATCCTAACATTATCAATACAATGTCAATTACAAACTCAATTTACATAATATTAACAATTTAACAAAACCCTAAGTATCAATCTATACAATCCTTAATTAAATAAGAATTGAAAAACTAATAATCATCACATATACTCATATAAACATATAACATCATCATAATACAAATTATAATCACAAATTAAACAAAAAAAAATACAAATTAAACACAAAAAATGATATACCTTAAAAACTAAGAGTGAAGTGGTGTTGGGGTTGGTGTTGGTGTAGTCGGCGGGGTTAGGTGGTGTCCGGTGGTGTTGCTATCGGTGGGGTCATGAATTATCTGGTGGTGTTGGTGTCAGTGGGGGAAGGTGGTGTCGATGTCATCACTTAACTTGTCACGTTCTTCTTTTTTTCTTTCGTTTTTCTGATTGCTTTAGGATAAAGGGGCAGCCTGCTTTGTTTTTCCTCTATAATGTGGATTGGCGACGGGAACCCAACAATTAGCAAATTGGCGACATATTGTAGTCGCCAATGAAAGTATTCCATCGTCAATAAAAATATTCTTGGGGAATATTTTTGTCGCCAAATTGGCGACTGACAGGAATCGCCAATTTGGTATTTTTGTCGCCAATTTGACAACTGTTTTTTCAGTCGTCTTTCAGAGACCGAAATTCTTATAGTGTGACCGCAGTCACGCCCAATATGTTGGAGTAAGTGTCCTCAACAATAGTGCGATCACTTAATTAAATCTCATTAACAAGAATACAAAGGGATGATTAATATTATACTCCCTCCTAGTCGGTCATTTCTTCCCTCTTTCCTTATTGGGTAAGTCGGGTTTTCTTCCCTCTTTCCCTTTTTGGATGTGGGGTTGTGTGTTTTGTGTGGTCTAAATTCATTTGTATGTGGGGTAATAGGTTTTGTGTGGTCCAAATTCATTTCCTTAATTTTTGTGTAAAAGGGAAAGGGGAAGAAATGAGTGACTAGGAGGGAGTAGTCAACTGATCCACATTAATCGGTAATGATTGGCTTACTAGAGTTTGACATTACTGTCTTATGACTGTGGTGATTGGTTGATCCCTTGAGGTCACACCGAAAGGACGATTCCCTTATCATGTAAGTTAATTAATTGTATAACGATACAGATTAATTAATCCCTTAAACAGAACAAGTTTACAAGTGAGAAATATATCTTACTGTAATATGATTAAATAAGATTCAATAATATAATTGTTATATTAGAATGCTTAATGTTTATTAAACATTTGAGATAAGCATGATTGGTTGATCATAATTACAATTAGCTGTAGATCATGTCAACCAAATATGAGATGACTCATTATATGTGTGTGTGTGTGTGTGTGTGTGTGTGTGTGTGTGTGTGTGCGTGATTATAAATTATTACTTAAAATGTTAAGTTTAATTTATTTGACATGAAATTGTATTTAAACTAGTTAAATACATATTTATATTATAAGATAACATGTCACATGTCACATGTGTGACAAATGACAAATGACAAAATCACAAATATAATATGGACTCCATTTTAAGTCACAAAACTGGTTATATGGGTGGTTGGGTAATGATTAGGCTTTACTGTTGTGCTAATGATGATTAGACAAAATGATTACTAAGCCTAAAACCTATAGCCCACCCTACCACCTTGATTAGGCAAAAAGCAAAAGCATGTCTTCTCCTTCCCTATGCATGGTGCCGGTTTATGAGGCTATTAAGAGGATGTTTTCCTCTCATGATGCCTAACACAATCTCATAAGAAAATATACATCCACATCTCACTAGAAATATTTTTAGATAAGTTAAGAAACTTGAGAAGTTTCATATAACTTATTCGAAGAGCTTAAACTCGGATTGTCTAAGGTAGATATCTCGAGTTTCTTGACTTGGTTCTAAGGATACTTGTTAGTTGTTCTAGTATAACAATATACAAGTGATTAAGGATAGTAAAGGTGCATCACCAAAGTTCCTATACTTGGAACTAGGAAGTTCATCCATAAATCCTTAAGCTCAAGAACAAGTACAAGAAGGTGTCTTGTACTTGTGCCCATACTCGAATAATACTCAATGTGAGGAACATTCGTCTTCTTCTCTAATTTCGACTAATATGGTTAGCATGTGACTAGATCTTTCAAGCTAATTAAAATGTTAATTAGTATTACTTAAGAAATGTCTTAAGTGCAGGTATATGAACCTAACACCATAATCCTCGCCCGCTAGGTGGGTGAACTCGTTACTCCAGACCACAAGGTCGCAAGGTTTCTTTGAAACCACTTGTAACATTCTGGCCCAAACCTTGGGTCGGGAGTGGTCACTCAAGGTAGCTTAATTGCCAGGTTGTGTACGTGGCCTACAGATCAACACGGATCCTTTTCAACCAAGCACATTTAACTGTGGATTTCTTTTGCATAGATAACCTGAAAAGAAAGTGCACTTTGTTGATATGAGTAGTACTTTCAATCCCTTTAAGTACTAATCATTTAAGCCTAGCAATGGATCTTTTTAAGGGGTTAATCCATGCATGGAGTATTACATTTTGAGGCTACCAACGGGGTAGTATTAGATTCGATATACCCACTTTCATCTAATAAAAGTTTTGGGAGAGATGGCGAGGAACAAAGGTTCAGGTGGGTGCTACTTTGAAGTAAAACTTGATGTTCCTCAATCATAGTAGTGCGCCATCAAGGATAAATAAGCGCTTGTTTGGTGGTAGTAGGCGTGACATGAGGGCTGAGGGAGAGAGTAGAAATATTGTACTTGGGGTTGAGTTTAATGATATTATTGGATAATTAGATGGTAATGCGACGAGTTGGTGGAGATGGGAAAGGTGGCGTCGGAGGGGGTGAAGGAGTAGTGATGATAAGAGAGGGATTCCCTAAGAAAATTAGAGTCGTGCATATTTTTTCATTTAAAGTCAAAACATTGACTTATTTAATTTGTTGAATACGGATTTAATAATGTGGTACCAAGTCCCAACTTCTACCAATTTACTGTGTACGAAGTCCCAATTTTTTTTTAAAAAATATTTTGTCAAAAGTAAAAGCTTTTTTTTTTACTAATTCATCAAGAACCTTCCGCTTTTTCACCAGTTTGACTAATTGGCTTATCACTCATATTCTTTGTACATGTTTGTTGTTACTTGTTGGCAACACCTTATTAGGACACTTCTTTACCAATTTGGGTATTTGGCTTATCACTCTATTTTTTGTACATGTTTGTTATGACTTATTGGCAATTCCTTAGGACACTTTTTGTCAAATATTCCACTTTCATACAAGCTTGATGATCTCCAAAAGTTGGCTTAAAACGTCCCCAAAAAAATCATAAAATATCTACAATTGGGGTATTAATGAAGAACATCAAAACCATCTATGTACCCTTTGAGTTAGACAAGGCATGGGTGATGATAATCTCATGGTTTAGTTGTATTTCTTTGGTTGTAAAACATTAAGCAAACACATAAAACATGTGTTTGTTTTTCATGACACCCTCATGCATTCATATACTTATACGTACGTATAGATAGCATGCTTAATTGCGTAAGTTAGTCACCAAAAAATATATGAAGTATACTCGTATAATAGTATAGCATGCTTTTTTATTAAAACTTAAAAGATGTTGAACATGAGTCGTGTGGGTTGACCATCTGTCTTGTGACACATGGTTGGTTGGGACATAAATTTGTACTACTTAGTTTTGTACCAATTTGAGAATTGAATTAATGAGAAAGGACACATAAACAACAAAATCTCAAATGGACCACAATTCTAGTACAACCAAATCGGATTCCATGCAAACCAATGTGATATGCCTTCTTCACAAACATGTGAAATGAGTTGCGACTTGAAAGGGCTACACTCTAGAGTAGTAAGTACATTGGTGAAAATTCGAAAATTGAAGGACATTTTACGAGTTAAGATACCTTCATATATATATCGACATAATATAATTGGGAAATATGATACCGAGTATATTAAAAACGACTCATATTATATATGGTTGTTTCATGCTTTTAATAAGCAATTGGAAAATTCATTTTCAATATTTATAAACGATATCATTCGCCCAATGTCACTGCCTCAGGAGCCTGCATAATGTGATAGGTTGTCTGGTCTTTGCAAGCTACGTCGAACTCCAACTAGGCTAAGCAAGTGACAAGTCAATATATAGTATCCATATCGATTAGAGTTGAACATCTCGTCAGGCTAAGCCAAGTCGCCCAGACAAGTTGTTTGATGTCTCGCTCAGACACGGCCTAACCAACTTTTGTGGGCTAAGCGGGTTGAGCTCTCGAAAGTAGAGCTCGGGCTCGACCTAAGTGGTGGGTCGTTGACAAAGTGTTGGCTCATCAGCCGAGTCGAGTTTGTTTGGGTCGGGTGGGTTGACCCGCACTTTTAAGTTGTGCCAACCCCTAGTCCTCTATTATCAATATTACTACAAAAGAATTAGTGAGTGAATCAAAATTGAATGATTGTTGCATACTTGATACTCCTCCATTCTTTTCTTTCCCTACCATTTAACTTTGGAAAATGATTACACCTGGACTATTATTGCCTCTACTATTATGACCAACCCCACTTAAGTTAGTGAAATATGAATAGTAATGATACCCGTATATGAGTAATGTTACACAAAATGGTAGTAGCATTATCATACCCTTTAACATTTTTGTCAAAACCTTGATAATTTGACCTTAAATATCTTTAAAATTGTAATGGTTTTTCATATGTTTATAATATGTTTGTATTTACCATTAATAGCCTTTCACCAAAAAAAAATCGTCAATAAAATTAACATACAAATGAACTAAAATGGGATCAAAGTTGTGCATTGACGTCTGTGTATTAAAACCCGAAGAAAACAGAAAAATAGGAGCACATTTGTACATATAACATCGTCTCAATTATGGACTAGAGGGTACTTCGTATAATTAATTGAACGAAATGTTTAACACGACTAACATGTAATAGTGTTATAGTGTCACCTACATGCGATAAAATGAAAAATTCGAAATTTTTAGTTTTTGGTTTTGATTTTGTTTAGAGATTAGTATCTTGCTTCGTATGACATTACTTGTTCGACTCTACTAGAATTTTTCGCCTCCCATAACCGTAAATTCTAACTTCATCACCGCTTACGTGTACTCCCTCCGTTCCGCTCATTTGTTTACCTTTACTTTTTCACACATTAATAAACAATAGTCCTATTGAATGATCATGTTACACATAAAAAACTTTCACAATAAAAGAATTAAAACAATTGACCGATACAACATAAAATAAAATTTAAAAATAATTATTCGGATGGAGGAGGGAGTATATATATCAAATCTCATTTAATAATTGTTATTTTTGAGAGGTCCAAGTCACAGTACGTGAAGCCTTTAGTGTGGCAGAGTTACTGTTTCCATGAAGTTTCGGGTGGACAAAGCCACAAGCACACAATGTGGGCTACGATTAGACTGTCAAATGGGTCGGACGGGCGGGTTACGGTTCGGTCAATTCGAGTTTGGGTATAATATGGGTCAGATTTAATTCGCGTTTGTAAAATTCAGGTTTATACGATCCGTAATTTTACGGATTTTAGTCGGGTTCGGGCCAGAAACGAGTCTAATTAACGTTTTTTACAAATGTTTTTCATTAATTTTAATTATAAACACACAGTTTATTCTTAATTTTTATAATTATCTTGTTTAATACATGATATTAATAAGGGTACATACGCATTTTTTTACTCAACATAATTAATCTCAAAACGTTATAAGAAATATTGGATCGATTAAGTGTTACAAGTACGTGGCACATAATGACTATATTTATACGATAAATCATTTGAGTAATATAATCAATTAATCATACAACAAAATTATGCTTTAAAATAAATAGAAGCTTAATTTATTCCAAAATTTAAAGTTTTAACTTTTTTTATCAGTATATATATTAGTTTTATTTGATTTAAATACAAACTTTAATAAATTTACCTATTTTCAAGTCGGGTCACGGGTTTAGCGGGTCTTAACCCCAAATGTGTGGGATTGAAATCAGTCGGTTATCTTCGAATTCGGGTTGAAAAGTGCGAGTTGTTTTCGGAAGAATTTTGGACAATTTTTCAAATCGGGTCATGTTTTGACGGGTCTAACTACAACCGAGGCGTGGCCAGAAACGGCGCAACAGATGACCAAAAATGTCAGTTAATAGTAATTAGTCTGCCAATGAAGCTTTAGATGAAATAAAGCCAAGAAGAGAAAAAAAGTAGGGTAAAAGAAAGATGACTCATCATGCAATGCAATGTGCATGGCTCTGTGTTTTCTGAAATTATGACCCCCCAATAAGCAAAAGAGAAGACCACTCTCATTTCCTTTCAGTAACTGCACCACACACTATTGCTTGATAATTGAGCATGACTTCGGGCCGCTAATTTTTCTGAAGGGAGGTATCCGCTTTACGATAAATTTTGGGTGAGACGGTTCTAGTATAATTTTTTTTTTACACAAATTTTCATTGAGTACGGTATATATCCGTCTTTAATGAAGACGTGTCAGATTTTCTCTCACAAGTAGGTAAGTGAGGATACATTGAGTTCCCAACTTGTCTTCTTATGAGAAGAGATCCGACTCATTTTCATTGAAAACGGATGACAAAGTGTATTTTTTAAATAGACAACTTATTTACATTTAGTGCATAATTTTTTTATAAAATCATACCGTTTAACGATGTGAGACCGTCTTATTAAGGAATTTTTATAGGTTTTATTATTAAAACGGGTCAATATCATTTCACATTAGTATATAGAACAAAAAGTTTATTTTTCTCTATACATTTTTGTATCTTATTTATTTCAAATGGACATATTTATCTCGTCTTAAATTTAATATGGATATACCCATCTTAAATTTAATATGGATATATCCGTCTTAAATTACCCGTCTTAAATAATACAGTAATTTGTCATCTTGGAACTTGCAATCTAACGCTTTACTGAGCTATTCACCAAATTACCAATCCCCTTTCATGCATGGTCTATGGTTTACTGCTTTCTCTTTTTATATAAGTTTTTTACCATTATTGATTTTCATTTGATGGTCACTCATCAGTTGTTTTTGCATCTTTTCTGATTTCTGAGCACATGGGCTTTCTCTTTATTTGGTTTTAGCTAAATAAGAAAGTCACATTCAAGAACTTTAAGACTAGTTGACTCGTTGACGGGTCAAGCCCCTCTCACAAAGAGCAAATGAGTAACAGTGGACGGCTCTCTTTTTAAAGTTCAGTAACCATACCGTTTCAACAAATCGTACAAACTGATTGATTTATAAACCGATTAACCAAACCGGTTTCGTATCAATTTATATTCAGAGTTTGGTCGAACCAAAACGCGTCCGAAACGAATTAAAGTAGTGGTTAAGTGAACCGAATTAAACATCCATGTTGAAACGGGATGACGCAATTCCATTCCATACTATAAATGATATATATATATATATATATATATATATATATATATATATATACTATGTATATATTGCGCGAATATTATATATATTGTGCATATATTGCGCGAATATATATTGTGCATATATTGCTATACTAGTTTTAATTCCGTGCAAAAATTGCACGGGTTATTTTTAAAATTATTATATAAAAATTATGTTCATTAATATGAATAAATTTTTTTAATCCCGAGATGGAAGAGTATTTTGATGGTGTTTAATGACTATGAAATGGACTTAACGTCTAAATCACTTAGCCAAGCAAGATCCTCCTTGAGCTTGTTCTGCACCAAGACCTTAACCCGTATTGAAACCTTTCCTAAACTCAGAGTATAAGCCTAATCTCTAATTAATAAAAACAAACTCTGCTTCTACCTCCAAACAGTGATATAATTGCAATTTACTTTAACCCAATTCATTTAGCTCTAGACAGTAGACACTACACCTATCTTACTCCATCTACTTCCTCACCAACTTTCCCAATGTACTCTATAAACTTGAACTCGATGCAATACGGTGCAAAGTCATGTATCTCCGTTGTTTTTGACTTGAAGTTTGTAGGTCTACTGATCACATGAGAATTATGCCCACCTTTATTTTTCCAAAAAAAAAAAGTTCAAAAATAATCTCGAAGTGTGATATATTGTTTGTGCTTTTTTTTTTAAAGTTTATGTGAGATTTTTGCTTGTTTGTAAATATCGTCTATTGATTCTTTTAATATAACATTGCAATTATTTTTTTAATATGATCTTTGTTTTAGGTTTTTAGATCTGTCTAAACTCACATGTTAGTGCGTGTTCAAGCTTCTAGTTATTTTTCTACATTTAAAAAAAAAATTAGTATATTTTTTTTAGGTAAATATAATACTCATAGTATTCTGGACCTTATTTGTTTTATTTAGGTCAAAGTTTATATCTAATATTTTATGAAAGAAATTTGTTTCTTCTAATAATTATGTTTTTGGCGTCTTAATTTTTGTCCATGATGATTTTTTTTTTCTAATTATTCAATTTTTCAATAAGTAATTTTTTTCTATTTATTTGGCTCATTTAGCTTTGTATCAATATATCATTTTAATTTATTTTACCTATTATTTTTCTTTGTATTTTTTTGGGACAAATGGCGTAACTTTCAGAATTTTAAGATTGTTATTAAAAATATCCTACGGGCCGTCATTGCTTTTTTATTTTTTGTAATTTGAATTTGATTTTTGTACAATTCATATTGTAATGTATGGTTTTATATTAGGTTTAGTAATGTAATTTGTGTGCCTTATTAATGGAAAAACAAAAGTAGAAAGAGAGAAATTAAACTTCCTAAAATCATGGGCACACCTCTTTAGAAGCAGAAAAGTAATCATAAAACCCTGAAATTGAGGAGCCAATAAGAAATCTCTAAAAGTTATTGCTTTAGTATATAGTAGATTAGTAATTTGATTTATTAAGAAAAGAAAAAATTTACGCGATACCCCTGAAATTTGATCTTCTTTAACTGAAAAACTTTAAGTGGTCATAACTCGTGTGTATAAACTCGGAAAATGATGATTTTTTTTTTTTTTCAAATTTTCCATCTTTTCGAGAACTATGATTTGAAAAAAAAAATTGGCGAGTTCGAAACTCGTGACCAAGAGATATGGCTACCCAAAGTTTGTTTGGTGAAAAAAAACTGACATACAAAAATTTGAGCCAAGGGATTTAAATACGAATTTTTTTTTAAATCGTAGTTATCGGAAAGATGAACAAATTGAAACAACAATCGTGATTTTACGAGTTTATAAACACAAGTTATGAGCACTTAAATTTTTCGGGTTAAAATATTGTGTATTTCGGACAAAATGTCAAATTCGGATAATAATTTTATCGATAAGTAAAAAACATACGAGGGTGGGAAGAGAAGGGGAAAAGGCCATCAAAATTCAGAAGTGGAGATGGAGGCTATAATTAATGACCAAAAGAAAACATAAGAGGATAGTGATTGCTCATTCACCCGATTTAATTCGATTCCCTGAGAACTTGGCACTTGGGGTATGTGTTCCCAATCCTATTTCATTGCCTTTTTCATTGATTTTATTGTTACAGGGCATCTAGCCATCTAGTTAGTCCGGTCGATTTCAATAAATATTTTTAAAAACAGTTATTATCCTTCTTAAGTTTAAATTGGGTCAAATATCGGGTCAAATATTAGCACTAAAGAATAATAAAGACAAAACATTTGGAATGTATTCGACGTATGCAAAAAGTTGGGTGATTTGGAATGTATTCGACGGATTTTAAGTTTAAGATGAATGATACTTGTCTTAAAATCTTAAATAAGAATTTGTGGTTCAATTTAGGGCTTTTTGTGCTCAATTAAGTTTCTCTTCATTTTCTTTTACAAACTTATTTAATAACTAGTATATATCACGTGCAATGCATGCACGGTACGTATAGAGGTTACTTTTTTTAAGTCCATTATATGTATATGTATAGATTTTCAATTGAAAACAATTAATTTTCCAAATTTTTCATTCTTAATTACATTATGAATTGAGAAAAATAACTGAAAAGACAAAACTAATCAATCAACTAATGATATCATTTTGGATATATTAATGACAATTTTTTTTTTACCATGAATTGAATTGTATTATTTTATAAATTTTACAGATTAGTTTAACTATTTTTTTGGTTATGAAGCTAATAATAAAAGTTTATGATTTTGTTTTATACAGAGTACATAGTATCGTTTATAGTTAAATGAAAAGATTATAATTTATCTCATTTTAATGAAAATATTATAATTTTAGTTCAATGAAAATTTATATTTTAATGAAATGATTATATCTTAATGAAATGATTATATCTTAATGAAAAGATATATTATAATGAAATAACTCATTATTTTGTTTCCTTATTTAGTATGTGTATTTTGGAGGAAAATACTTGGATAGACTTAATCGTTTAGTATAAGGGGATGTATTCCCCTTTAAACTCTATTAACCTTTAATTCTATACATTAATCTTCAGTTGTTCGATACAGACATAATATAATCTGGGTCGTTAAATGGAGAGGATTTCCTAGGGGTGATAATGAGACGAGACAGCTCGCGAGCAACTCGAGATCGGCTCGGTCAAAGCTCGGCTCGTGTGAGCACGGCTCGGGCTCAGGCTCGGCTCGAGAGCTTAACGAGTCAAGCCGAGCAAACACCGGCTCGGCTCGAAAAGCTCGCGAGCAGCTCGAATTTGTGTGATTAGAGAAGATTTTCCTCATATTTTATAAAAATATTTTATCATTATTATATATTTGTATCACATATATCAAATTTCTAACTTATTTGCCAAATAATTTTACATATATCTTTCGAGTCTTGTTATTGAAAATATTGGAAGAAAAAAAATTAAAAATCAACAATTATATATAGGCTCGATTTGAGCTCGAGTTTGGCTCGAGCTCGCGTTAAATCTCGCAAGCTTTTTTACGAGCACATTTTTTTCAAGCTCGAGATCGGCTCGAGCTCGAGTTTTGGTTCTTGAGCACAAGCCGAGCAAGGCCCAGCTCGGGCTCGCTAGGATCTCCTCCCTTTTGTGCTTCCATTTCGGAATATAAAATAAAGAGATTAATTTCTTGTCAACCGTTCAAATTTGTATCTCTAGCAATTTATCGTTACTAAATTATTGCATAAAAATAAAGAAATAAAAAATGTATAAAGGGAGATTTTATTAAATGATTTTAAGCACAAATTCTTATTTGATGGGGCGACCTGTCGAAAACTTAAGACGGGTCAAGCCCCCCTCACAAAGAGCAAGTGGGGGGATCCATTTGCCCCTCACTTGCCTCAACACTTGCTTTTTATGAGGGAGGATTGACTCGCCTTTAGTTTGCGATGGGTCATGGACTAGGTAGCACGGACACTCCTCCTGACTAGCCGTCCTGTGTCGGACACCGTGTCGGACACACGGACACCTATAAACAAGGAATGAGAGTTCGAAAGACTAAAAAAAATTAATTAGGAGATAGTTTGGGTGGGAAATTAGAATAAATTATAGTGAAAGTCAAATTTTACCTCCAATTATTTACATTTAATAACAAATACTAATAAAAAAATAAAATTGTGCGTTATTTATAATTATAAAATATATTTTTTATTAAATCTCAATGACGTGTCCCGTGTCCTAAATTTCACGAGATGTCGTATCACGTGTCCGTGTCGTGTCGTGTCCGTGTCCGTGTCCATGTCCGTTTTGGTGCTACCTAAGTCATGGATCGCCTCATTACAAGCAATACTTATTTGATTTTAATAGAGAAAATGAAGATGATCCTTGTCCAGATAGTTGAGTTGAGCCGAGTACACTTGTATAGAATTTGATAATAGAGAGTACGTGAAAAGTATTTCACAATTTTGTGTTACTGTTTCATCTAGTACCTTTCATTATTAATGTTTTCCCAATTAGTTTGTATGTGGTTTTTGAAAGGATATTTTGACCACATTATCAAAATGTATTTATAACTTTTTAATCAAAATTTTAAAAAATTATATAACAATTATACATAACAACATGCTATTATCTCAGATAAATATAATGTAAATATAATTCTATTTTAATGTAATGTTAGAGAAATAAATAACTTGACAGGCTATTGTAGATAAGGGGTATTTTTTTTAAAATAAGTTCTTTTAATTAAATGGATCGACGTCCTCGCCTCAATATGTTTTAAATTTGCCTTTTTTGTGTATTCCTATTTAACATTTACGGTTCTGAGGATCGTCTAGAGGGACATTAGCCTAGGACCAAAACTAGAAAAGGACTTAATCTTCTAGGTTTTAGAAAAAGTTATTCCAGGTTTTAGAAAAAGTTATTCCTTCTGTACCAATGAATAATTTATACTTACATTATTTCTTGAGAGAAAATAAAACAAGTGTAAGCTATTGACTGAGACGGAGAGAGTATTACAGGAAAAAAATATAATTTATTTAATAAAAACAAACAACTGATTTCTAATTTCTCACACCCTAACTCTCCCTTTCCAACACCCAAATTCTTGACTCTTATCTTCTTCAAATAGAAATATAGAATTTAAAACCTCATCTTCTAATTCAAAAACGTCTTAATTTCAACGGCTCATGTAAAAGTGTAACACCATTAATACAAATCAACCATTATCTTAAGGTTTGGTTAAAATGGTCTTCTAGAAAGGTATTAAAGCATCGTACTGTAAATAAAAGTTAACATCTTATAAGTTGATCTTTTCTCGCTGCCACCATCCACCACCGTTCCTTTCTTGTCCACAACCGCAAGAATTGCATAA
This sequence comes from Heliosperma pusillum, assembly GCA_022085475.1. Lineage (NCBI taxonomy): Eukaryota > Viridiplantae > Streptophyta > Magnoliopsida > Caryophyllales > Caryophyllaceae > Heliosperma > Heliosperma pusillum. The sequence goes on along the minus strand of JAIUZE010003263.1, from coordinate 105,961 downwards.
AACCAACTATTAATATTATGCCCACAACCACTTCGGTCAAACCACCATCAAAACTATAGGCCACCGCCCTCTTAGCCAAAGACCGTCAGAATTGCAACATCTCACTAGTAATATTTGGCCACCATTAAATTTCGGCCAAAATAAACAAAATTCGGCCACGACCTCTTAGAGTATATCTTATTTTTGGGCAAAGAAAAACATCTACCCAAAAACCGGCCATGGCTTCCCCCAAAAACCATCAACCATTTAACATTTTTTCGTTGTGCTAAACAATTGCATTAAACTCACTCCAAATTACGTAGACTATCCTTTGGTTGCTACCAAATTTAGTTACCATAAAAAAAATAGTTTTCCTTGACCACCAACCTCTTGATCTTTATTACAATAATCTACCATGTGCAAACTAGGTAGCACAGACACACCTCTTAACAAACGGTCCGTGTCCATGGTATTTTGACACGTCTCGGACATGTTTCCATGGGATTTCGACACATTTTAAACACTTTAATCCAAACGAAAATAAGTTGAATTTAAGGCGAATAGTTTGCGTTGTTATACAGTAGGGAATGAGTTGGATTGGGGAAGAATGATATTTTTTTAACAAGAAATGAGATGTCGAAAGAGATTGATTAAAAGATAGGTTTGAGTGGGAAATGAGAATGAGTAATAGCCAAAATCAAGTTTTTTCTTCACTCATCTAAATTATCAAATACTTTTACAAAAATAAAATCGTACATATATAACTACTAAATATTTATATTATTAACTTTAAATAATGTGTCCATTGTCCTAAATTTTATTGGATGACAAGTCACGTGTTCGTGTCGTGTCCGTTATAATTGATATCATATATTCGTATGTATCAAACTAAACTATTACACATTGTATCAGTTTTATAACGGTCTCTCAATCTACACGTTTACCTAAGGCCCTAAAAAACTGAGAAGCCAATTTAATACTCCGTATTTATGTGCACTTGGCACTAGGCCGAGTAGAGCTTACTCGACCGAGTGGATTAGGTACTCAACTCGACCAAGTAGATTGGTCTGTTGTCTGGAATTGCATTTTGTTCTTGTGTACTCGGCCGAGTGAGTTAGGCACTCGACCGAGTAAGTCGTACTTGATATTAGAAATAGTTTTAAGGTAACTAATATTAATCTCTAGTTTAGTTAATATTAGTTTTAAGGGATTCTTAAGGTACAAATCCTTGAGTAGAGCTTCTAGTTTGGAGCTTGAAGATTTACTTGGGTAAGGTTTTATTGAAGAACAATTAGGAAGGTGTCCTAATTTGTTCCCTATTATTTCGATCTATACCCAATGTAAGGAAATTTTCTTCTTCCTTTCTTTTTAAGTTATGCATGCATAAGATCCACTAGTTTAACATGTACGGCGGGTTTCGAGAATTAGTCGGACGGTTTGATTAAGAATTTTAATAAGGAGTTAAATCTTAATTCCAGTCTTTACGTTTCATAATCACAACCATATTCTCTCAAAACTCTCTCAATTCTCTCAAAGAACAACCTTAATCATTCCATGTCGGATTAGTTCTCACTACCTTGTTGATTGCTTCGGTAAGTAGTCATATTCTATGATTTTGTTTGATTGATTATAACCCTAATTGAATTGGGGGGAAAAGGGAACATGAATTGTATTGATTGTATGATTGTTGTTTGATTAGGAGGGGACTTCGTAGAGGAAAGATTCTGATTTGCTTGATTCATTGTGGAATTGTCAATAAGTTAGGGTTTTCCTACTCAGTATTTGTTATGTTAATTGATGTGATAAGATTATATGTTACTTGTTATGATTGATGATGATGATGGAGTTCGGGTGGAGTTTGGGTTGTACTATGGTTATTATGGTTACTGGTTGGTGATTCCGTTGGGAGACGGATCACACCTGGAGTTTGCCCCCGTAGTTATCCCGCTACGTACGTGTGGGATGTGCACATTAATGTTCAAGGTATATCTCGGTGCGGTGAGATGGAAGTTCGACGCCTGTGGCTGCGGTTCAGGGTCAATTGGTTGTTTTTGTAGAGCAGGGATGGTAACCTGAGTCTACTGAGGTGTCCGCTACGGTGGCCCTCCGATTTATCTTTCCCTTGTACTTATCTTGTACATTGGTCGATATGTACGATTACTGGCCCCGTAACTGTTTACAAAACTGTTGTGACCTATTGAGGAATGATGAGCAGGTGATCACAAGTAATCAGTAGGTTGCGTTGAGATGAGGATGAGATCACTACGTCGAGTCTAGCTTCCGCTTAGCATCTATTGGAGTCGTATACATTAGTTGATTACATTACTTAAATACTTTGTTAGTTTGGATTGTTTAGTCAGACGGCATGCCGTCTATTTTGGAGAACATGTATTGATTTAAATAATTTATTAACTAAGTATTGTTTCTTTATCGGTTGATTTGATACGTACTATCTCGGGCAACCGAAATGGTAGCATTCCCATGTACTAGAGAGATCTTGTATGTAAGACTCTTTAAAATTCGAGGGTGTTACAGCCGAAATGTCCTAGCATATTGAGCTACAAATTTGTACTCCATCTTGATTTTGACAAATATATAGCATAAACAATCATCATACATAAAAAAAAATAGTAAACATTTCAAAATATGAATGCCAAGCGTAAATAAGCATATTGAGCTACAAATTTGTACTATTAGTCTAATGTTTTAGACCTGTCAAATACTATCACATGGTGTGTATTTGGTCCGTTTTAACCTTAAGACGGATAGTGTCCGTCCGTCTCACCCGAAAATTTATGGTAAATAAGAGAGGAAGTATATGATACATTAGGTGTGTCATGTGTGCAAGCCGCAAGGGGGTTGTGTGTTGATTATTGGAGTAATTTACCAAAGTTCATGCTGTCATCATCTCTAACTACTAATCTATTAGGGAAAGAAACGCAACAAGCATGAAATCTTAAATTATGCGAGAGTATGATCTTCCTAGCTAGCTTGATCATGACTTTGTCTTATACATTAATCTCACGTTTTTTTGTCTGTTAATTATATACTCACTACTAAGTATTGTGTTGATTCGGGAGGACATTCTAGGGGTAGCTAACTCCCGTATGGTAGCTAACTAGTTTATTTTGTATTTTGGGGCTTGCCCCTCTCTAGCACCGAGAAAAAGAAATAAGTATTGTGTTGACGGTGTTATATATATTCGATATCTCTCTAAAATAGTACTAACATTTACTCCAATTTGTGTTATAAAAATTACTCGTCGATAGTATAATCTAACTCTGCACTTTTATACTCAATGAAATTCAGCTCTTTTTATAAAATTTATATTTTATACAATAATTTCCTTTCAATAAAGTCATACTTTACCTTACTTTACCAATGACCAATTTAATATTTCTAGGATGTATTACATTTCATTTCAGAATATTTGTGCAATTGTGCTCAACCAATTGCATGAAACATTTTTCCCAAATATATAGTTATGATAACAACCCAATTTGGGTTTTCTTTAAAAAAAAACAAATAGTTATTATAACAACTAATTTTCATTTTTGTTTATCTGTTTTTGACGTTATTTGAGAACATAATTATCATATTAGCTCATTTATTTGAACTTATTCTTACTCGTGAGCCCCGTGTAGGATGAATATGTTTTCTATCCATTCTCTTGATACAATATGTCAATATATGTAAATAAAAGAAGTCAACCTTTTAAACCACAAATTGTTTTAAGTTGAATATTCATAATTTAAGATTAAAATACGTCACAATTAAAATTCTTTATATATACCTCCTATTCCTTCTTCCCTTCTATTCAGGTTTTTTCCTTTTTTGGTTGCACAAAAAAACTAGTTTTGTTTTACCCGTGAAAATCACGGGTAGACCTGGACAAAATTGCGGTTCAACCCGCCCCACACTGGCCCGACCCACCCCACACTGGCCGACCCACCCCACCGGGCCGCATCCCCTCTGGCCCACCAACCCACTATGTTGGCCCGCCCAACCCGCTCCCCAAGCCGGGCCGATCCCGGGCTCCATTCTCCCTGACCCACATCCCCAACCCGCCCATACTTGTTCTAACAAAAAAAACTTAAATAGTAAAATTTAGTCTCATATATAATTGTTGTTTAATTTGCTTTAAAAATAGAAAGACACATTTTAATGCTTGTTGTGCTTTAACTTGTATTTAATGCTACCAATTCCTTAAACTTTTTCGTTTTTTATAAAATGAAGATGATGTGGCTTTTTAAAATACACATACAATATGTAATGGTGCAATGAGGTCAGTTGTCTTGCCTTTTTATTATATTTATAGGTTAGGAAATAAATATGAACCACACAAAACATGCAAGTCCTCATGCAATTAAATTTGATATACACAAAACGTTCAAAAAAGAAAAAAAATAGAAAGACCGGAGAATACCCTAAATAAGAGGGATTTCATTATTTAACCACAAATTCTCATTAAAAACGGACACTATCCGTCACAAGTTGAAGACAAATAGTGTCATCCCACAATATGCAAGTGGAAGAGTAAATGAAGCCCCTCATTTACCCTCTCACTTACATATTATGAGAGCGACACTATCCGTTTTCAGCTTTTAATTAATTGTATATCCGTCGTGAATGAGACGAGGTGTTATTTAACAATGAAAAACTTAGCAACGTCACAATCGTCAACTCCAATTTAACTCCATGAATAAACTAAATCATACGCATGCTAGTAGATTAGTAAAATAAACATGCAATTTAATTATTCCAATCATTAACTCCCCTAATTTCCCTAAGCACACTTCTAACCAATTTTATAAGTTAGTTTGACCGTTTTACCTAGGTACAAAATGATTAGTACTCCGTACCAATCGTCTAACTTACACAAATAAAATTCATACCCTTAATTATAACACCAACATGATAATAACTTTTTGGAAATATGATAAATACAACCTTAGGGATTAAAAGATGAAATATTAACTTAATAGTGTCATTAATTACATAAATTTTTGTGCAATTTTAACATCATTTTCTATATTACAACTATCTTACCTTTGACACATCATTTTATTTTAAATTATAACAATTTCAAGCTACAATTTCCTCCAATGGTTTATACAATTTACAACTAGCTTGAGTTGACTCACTTAATAAACTCATTTATTTTCTATTGATTATGTTTCTCATGTGGGTCCATTTAAGCTACTGCTCAACTTATGCTAGTCTATGTGGAGCACTCTAATGGTTAAGCAAGTAGCTTAAAATCTTTTTTATTTGCAAGCAAGTCATTTTACCTAACCATTGAAGATACTCTTGCTTAAGTTGAGCAAGTAGCTCCATGGAGCTACTAGCTTAAATGGAACCACATGAGAAACATAACCAATAGAAAATAAATGAGTTTATTAAGTGGGTCAACTCAAACTAAACGTTAATTGTATAAACCATTGAAGAAAATTATAGCTTGAAATGATTATAACTTAAAAAAGTGACGTGTCAAAAGTAAGCTAGTTGCAACTAGCTTACCATTGGAGATGCTCTTAATACCAAATTTGAAAGTTTTTAACTCCTTAAATCACACACAAAAATTAATAAATTCAACCAATTTATCTCAAGTCACCTTGATTTATATTTGTTTTTTTTGTTCATTTTGTTATAATTTAATTAAATTCATTATATGTTTTAGACTTAGGCCATGTTCTTTCCAGCTTAATTTCAGCTCATTTCATTTCACCTTTATTCAGTTCAGTTCAGCTCTATCCAGTTCGGTCCAGTTCAGTTCAGTTCAGCTCAGCTTCATTCAGCTCAGTTCAGCTCCACTAAATTCAGCTCACTTCAATTATACTCATCTTAAACTCAATTTTTTTATTAATATTAATATTAATTATTATTATTATTTTATTACTATTAATAGTTTAGACCCCATGCATAAATGCACGGCATATAGAAATATTTTATGTCTAATAAACTATTTGGATAATAGTGGGATCTCATTAGTTGTACATTTTTCTTATCATTGCATTTTGCTTTGAACCTATAAAGTTAAAACTGAAAAGTAATAATTAAGAAAATTGAGTAGCGTGTTGAAATGTATTTTAAGGAAAATATTTTTATATCACAAAGCTAGTGATCACAATTCAAACTTTTTTTCAATTTTTTGTCACAAAAGTAATAAAAACTATTTATAATTTATTTTTATACGTATTATGAGTTAAGTCATTCTCAAATAATAGTATTAATAAAATTTTATTTATAGTTTAATTAAAATATTATGGGTTAGAAGTTAGTAAAAATAATATAACTTAATGAAAAGATTATTTTTACTGAAAATATAACAATTAAATGGAATAAATTAATATCAATATAAATTTCCTTATTTAGTTAATGTAATTAATTGTTATTAGTTACCTTATTTAAAAATATGCTTTTCGGAGGGAAATTTTTTGAGACCTCTTATTCTTTTAGTATAAGGGGGATTATTATTAATTAAATAAGTGTTAAAATATAAAAACTAAGACGTTATAACAAAAAAACATTTACATTCATCACACAAAAAAAATTGGAAACATATTTTTTAAATGAAAAAAAAAATTGAACATAAATGAAGAGAAATCGAGTCAAAGTGTCGTCTCGAAAACTATACAATACAAACTACGAAAATTATTATGAACTAGGGGAATATTGTATTAATGACAACTATTATCAATATTATTAATATTACTATTAATTTTATTATTTTATCAAGCCAAAGCACAATTTACAAGAAATTAGTGGTCAACCGAGAAACTACCAGAGTCTCACTCCCACTACTACTAGTACTATTGTTATTACTACTATTAATTATTACTAATATTATTATTATTACTAATTATTATTATTGTTATTATAATAAATGTTATGACTATCGAAATCAATCATATTAATATTAATACTACTATTACTATTTACTAATATTATTGATAAGACTAATGATAATAACTAATAATATTTATCATTATCATTATCATTACCATTACCATTATGCTTATAATAATAATTATTATTATTATTATTATTATTGTTGTTGTTGTTATTATTATATTTATTATTATTATTTTTTCAACTTAGTTCAGCTCCAATAAATTTATTTCAGTTCAACTTTATTCAGTTCAATTCAGTTATATTAAATTCAGTTCAGCTCTAAAAAGTCAGAAGTGTAGTTTTTTCACATTGTTTTTTTTATATTAAAAGTAAATATCGTATAAAACGATTATACAATAAACATTACAAAACAATACCAAAAATGATAATAATTTTTTTGGTAAAAGTTATTTTAATAAGGTAATTTATAAAATGATATACTACATTATAATTAATGTAGAACACTTTACTCACAATTTAATGATTTTATGAAAGAGAATAAGGCCTAAAGGTAGTATTTAAACATTTAAATATATTAAACTCAATTAAAAAAATGCTTGAAAAGTCCTATATAACCACCCTAGTGATTCACACATCTTTTACCTTCCACCATACTTCCTTAACATACTCTTTCAACCTTCCTTCTCACTAAAAAAAATCCTCTCTTTAACAAACCTAAACAACAAAAACCTCCATAATAATAACAAAAAAAAAATGTCTATTGATCCATTATCTCTTTCCCTCTCATTTCTCCCTTCACCCCTTTCCATCCCCATAACTCTTACTCTCGTTTTCTTCATCTCCATCTTCGCTTTCTTCCTTCACCCGGGTGGTTTAGCATGGGCCGTTTCGACAGCCCGTCGTCACGGTCCATCTGCTATCCCCGGTCCAACCGGGTTCCCTATTCTTGGTCTGGCCCTCACTCTTACTTCGGAAACTGCTCATAGCGCACTTTCCCGCCTTGCTCATACCTTCCGTGCTACGTCACTTATGGCGTTCTCGGTTGGTTCAACCCGGTTCGTCATCGCAAGCAAACCTGAGTCAGCTAAAGAGTTGTTAAGCAGTACTGCTTTCGCTGACAGACCGGTTAAGGAATCGGCTTACGAGCTGTTATTCCACCGTGCAATGGGGTTTGCTCCGTTTGGCGAGTATTGGAGAAACTTAAGACGTATTTCTTCAACCTATTTGTTCAGTCCTCGTCGAATAGCGGCATTTGGAGAATTTAGAGCTGAAATTGGTTTACGTATGGTTGATCAAATCAAAACCTTAATGAAAAACAACAATAACGTTCAAGTTAAAACCGTTTTACATTTCGGGTCATTAAACAATGTAATGAAGAGCGTGTTTGGTATTACTATAAACTCCGCCTCAACGTTTTTCAAAGACGGAGATAAAGATATGGAAGCGGAAGTACTAGAGGAGTTGGTAAGTGAAGGGTATGAGTTACTTGGGATGTTTAATTGGAGTGACCATTTTGGACCTTTGGGATGGTTAGACTTACAAGGTGTTAGGAGAAGGTGTAAGGGTTTAGTTAAGAAGGTTAATGTTTATGTTGGTAATATCATTGAAGAGCATAGGTCAAAAAAAAATTACTATGGTAAAAGTAATAAAGAAGGTGATGTTGATGGGTCTAGTAAAGATTTTGTTGATGTACTTTTGGATTTGGAAGATGGAGAGACTAAGCTTTCTGATTCTGATATGATTGCTGTACTTTGGGTAATGACTTTTTAAGTTTTCTTTTGTGCATTTATGATTTATTATTATATAATATGTTTATTTATGTTTATGTAACGTTATTTTTTGGTTGAATTATGTTGCTGGGTTGCTACTTTTATTGTTTGCATTTATGTTGTGTTCTTCAACTGTTGTTTTCCATCATTTATTGCTCTATTTGGTAATATTGTAGACTTCTATGTTTTATGCCATTTTGTTGTGTTTATTTGTTTTGGATCCTTGTACCAAATACTGTATATGATATTAAGTGGGTCCATCTGATTTGTGTTTGCTTGTTGTAATTAGATCCATATGATATTATCTTGGTTGCATGTTGTTTATTAGAAATATTTTAATTGTTTAGTATTTGATTATGTTAATTAGATGTGAATATGTAATTGCTAGTGGGTTTTCCTTCAAATTAAAATTATTAGGGCATCTAATTAGTGGGTTATTTGATTATTGTATCTTTATTTCATGGTTCTTGCATCTTTTAGAATTTTATATTTCTTTCATTTATGACTGAAATTATAACAAGTTATTTGTGATTTTCAATACTTCGTTTTATCTACGTAGACGAGAACTTGACCCGTTACAAGTTTGCATGGATATTTCCATCACAAGGGATACTTTTTTTTTTTTTTAATCGAGATTAAGAACTGTACTATGAATCTAACCATGTCTAGTAATTTTTCCTATAAATGCATTTATTTTGTTTTATTTATGTTGTATAATATAATTCACATAATTAGATATGGAGTATTATCATTGATTTGTTTCAATTTAATCTAATCTAATAAGTAAATAAATATGATTATCACAGGAAATGATTTTCAGAGGCACTGATACTGTAGCAATTCTGCTGGAATGGTCTCTAGCCAGGATGGTTCTACACCCTGATATTCAAGCCAAAGCCCAAGCCGAAATCGACACCGTGGTTGGAGCCAACAAGCCAGTTTCAGACTCGGACCTTCCAAATCTCCCTTACCTCCAAGCCATTGTCAAGGAAACTCTCAGGGTCCACCCACCCGGTCCGCTTCTCTCATGGGCTCGTCTCGCTGTCCACGACACACACATAGGGACCCACTTCATCCCAGCTGGCACAACCGCAATGGTCAACATGTGGGCCATAACCCATGATGAAAAGATATGGTCCAACCCTGAGGAATTCAACCCTGAAAGGTTCATGGAGGAGGATGTGCCCATCATGGGTTCAGACCTGAGGCTCGCTCCGTTTGGGGCTGGGCGACGTGTCTGTCCCGGGAAGGCGATGGGATTAGCGACCGCCCAGCTGTGGCTAGCTCAAATGTTGCAGAACTTCAAGTGGGTGGCTTCTGAGGAGCATGGTGTGGACTTGACCGAGTGTCTTAAGCTTTCAATGGAGATGAAGAGGTCTTTGGTGTGCAAGGCTATTCCTAGGGTTATTGATGCTTAATCAGTGTCTTGAGTTGAGTTTAAGTGGTGTTATGAGTAGTTTGGGTTGATGAATTATGGTTTGGTTTTTGTTGTTTTTCTTATTCTAGGGTTTAGTGTGGTATTAAGAGAGTGATAACAATTATAGTCTCTACCATGTTTTTGCAATCTTATGTATGGGAGAGATTAGATTGTTTAGGTTGTTCTATGTTTGAGTCTAGTGTACTGTGTTGTCTTTGTGGACTTGGGTCTCAGGTTAATCAACTATGGAGTTAGTATTTTTATGAATTTAGTAACTTTGTTTTGTGTTCTTAATTTTTATCTTGTTTTTTAATTGACATTATGCATCAAGTATTCAAGTATGTTGAATGTTTGATATTGGTTGGCTATGCTTTGCATTAAAGAGTGGAGAATCGCATTCTACGCTTTGCAATAGCATTAGCGTACGTGAAGTTTGGAGATTGCATATTTGCATGGACTAATAATCTAGTTTACTCCCTCCCTCGTAACTATTAACTTCACTTTTTTACAAGCTACTCTTTCTGTCCCGATTATTTGTTACCATTTTCATTTTAAGGTATCTCATTCATTTGTTTACCTTTCTATATTAGGCATAATTCCAATGAATTATTTGATCACGCAATGGGACTATTGTCCACATGTCATCCAATGCCCCTACCGACAAACGATCCCCTCCCTTCTCCTTAATCTTTGTGTCAAAATCAAAGGTAAACAAATGACCGAAACGGTGAGAGTATTTTTTAATTAAAGGTCAACATGTAGATTGATTGTGAGGGAGTAATTAAGAATTTATAAGATATACCCGATACAAATAAAAATTTATGTTAGCACAAATACTAAAGAAATGAGAAAAAAAGGTGAGACTCAATGAATGATAAACTAAAGGCTACTTAAATGTCCACTTGCAATCATTAGATGTCTAATTAAATTTAATTAGTTAACTTTGAGTACCGATTGGCCCATTAAGTAGGGGCCCGTCGTTGCTGGGCAGCGGTAAAGTACAATCTGCCCGTTAAGTTGGCTGGCTGTACCCGCGCACGCAACCCTAGAATCCACTTCAGATAACCACGCCTCTGCTAGGCAGACGTCGTTTCGAACCGAAGTCATGGAAGCGAGTGGGGATTTTAGGAAAACCATAAAATAAAGTAGGTGACTCTTAATGCCTAGCCGGCACTAATCTCGGGGTCAGCGGGGTGGCCAACTTCCGCCGCCTGGGTAACTTTTTTTGAGGAAAATTTCTTATTAGAGTTATCACTTTGTGTAAAACTTACTCGAAATAAAAAGGATGAACAAAAATAGATAACAATTAAATGATAACAACAAAATGAAAATAAATAATACTACTAGTTAATTGGGACATGGAGGGAGTATTAATTATCGATGAAACTTCAGTTGTTCAATCATTCGATTATACTCAGTATTTCATTACCTTTTTTAAAAGTTTTTCACGGATTTACTCTTGGGCTTCTTCCGAAAAAGCTTTATACTATTATACTTTGTGTACGAGGGCTGCGAAACATCGTCGACGTTTTAAAAAAATATGACACACACTACCATTTCCTCTACTTTCTCTCTCTATCTTTTCTTTTACTCTATCTCTCATCTTTTACACTATCTCATAACCAAAAAAATTAGAAAGACGGTTTCAAGTAAAAATAAAATGGTAAAACTTCAACGGTGAAAATTCAACGGTGATCAATGACAAGCGATGTTTCATCGGTAGGTTATACATTTTAACGTTTTTATCTTTTTTCTTCCTTACAATTTTTACTATTTTTTTTACGTTAGTATATTACCGTTACGATCTTATGGTATTGTATAACGGTTTTATGATAAGTGAACATTATATTTAAGACGATTTATATGATGAATGTCGATTTTTATGACGAAATTGGGGTAAAGAACGTCCAAACATATTGTTGACATATGGCATCAACGTTAAGTTTGGACGTTGACTACTATATACAATGTCCAAAATGAACGTTGATACCCTATGTCAACGTTCAGTTTAGACGTTGTCTATAGCAGTCGACGTCCAAAGTTTACGTTGTCTATAGCAGTCAACATCCAAACTTAACGTTGATGCCCTATGTCAACGTTTATAAATAAGTGAGAACCTATGTGTAAGAACTCTGTAAAACTCGGGCTCATCCAAAAGAGGCATTGTACAAAACCTAGTACGACGGGAGGGAGGACTTCTTGTACCATACCATATAACGCTCGACCGTGTCATACGACATCACGGCCGGATGTGAACGGTTTCTCAGAACTATCTGAGCCTCCGTGAGACCCCACTCTGCATCAGAAAATTCTTCAAAGTACACCCTATAACCCGACTTCGGTGAAGCCGAACGATACTCAACAACTGTGGTAATCATAGGCATCGAGATAGTCTGACAATAACCAAACTGCCGCAGAAATCGGTTAGGCTGGCATGACTCTACTACATCAAGAAATCTAATCAAACCCGAGTAAAGCGATGTTCTACATATCCGATGTGGACCAACACCGTAAGGGGTCCAACGGATATGCTCCGCCCTAAGCTCATCTAACCTCTGACGGTGCTCATTTAGAATCTTTTCATCCCTCTTAAACCTAGGAACTCGTGACCAAGCCTCCACCAGTGGTCTACCCTTAACATAGTATCCTGCATAGGGTCAAAAATGAGGAAAGTACTCATATATCCAAGCCTGGAGCAACGACAAACAACCGCTATGACCATGAGCCTCTTTCCGCAACGGCATACCAAACTGTTGGTACAAGTACGCCAATGTCGCGGCCCCCCAAGCATACTCACCAAAACTATCCAAGTTATCAAACAAATGCAACATCCGGGCGACTACCCTATCACTTGACTTGTCCATGACCAATGTTTGTCCAACCAACATCATTAAGTATGCCCTCAACAATTCATAATGGCGACCCAACTCCACAACATCCCTCAACTTCTAAGTCGACAAACCACCACTCCTATAAAACGGTGGTGCGACATCCAGAACTGCCAACTTAAATAAGGTAGCCACCTTCGCCCCCAAGCCCCCATCCTCCCTCGTGCTACCTTTCTCCTGCCCGACCATACCCTCCACAAAAACCCTTGAGCCACTCGCTCGTATCCCAAGAATACGCTCAACATCCTGTAGTAAGATAGTAATCTCTCCAAAAGGCATATGAAAACTGTTAGTATCTGGTTGCCACCTCTCTAAAAAAGAACTATATAGATTTTCATCCATACCGGTGGTCACACAACTCCTCAAAACACCAAGCCCACTCTCACTAATTTTCCTAGAAACAAAATCCGGCACCCTCATCCTGTTCATAGCGTCCATACAATCGGGCCTCTCGTAACACTTGATCGAGTCACGACTTCACTGAATCGGGCTCCGTCCAACTACTATAAGCCACATGTCCACCAAAGCTACGTAAGACGTTAAGGTGAACCGGTCCACCCTCAAACGGGCATGTAAGACGCCAAGACAAATCCCTCTTCGTCTTCTTCCTCCCCGTGCTAGATGAACCCTCACTAGCCGATACATATCGCCCTCTACCAACCTGTACCACCGTCTTAGCTGGTAGTTCGAAGGCCTGGTTCTCCAAAAAAACTCTCGTCATCGGCCTCCTCCGCCCCCTCCTCCTCAGCCCCTGAACGGCCGTCATCATTACCATCATCTTCGTCACTTACCCTATAAAAAGTCTCCGGAAAAACAGTCTCGCTCTCAGTAGACCGGGACGTAGGGGAAATGTCCATGCCCTCTGACCGACTACGAAGAAATACCACTCCAGGTTAACGCACTCCGGGTTCACGCCGCTTAGATGCCGTCACTTTTCGGTTTTTCGTACATTCAAGGATAACCATTATGTTTTTTCCTCTATCCATCTGCATTTACAAGAAGATAACGTTATAAACAATCGAAAAACAAACATATAATAAATAAAAAATATAAATTAACGAGATTAAAACGTTAAAAACGATAATAAACAAACATATAATAAAAAATATTATAAATTTACACGAATTAAATTACATATGTTTTTAAAAAATCAATTACGAGAATAAACGTTATAAACAAGCGGAAATTAACAAAAAATCATCGTCAACGTTCAAAACCATCGAAAACAAAGAAAAAAAACGTCGACCCCCAACACCAACGTCCAGACTGAACGTTGGCACCAACACCAACGTCCAGACTGTAAGTCGGTCGCCAACACCAACGTCCAGACTGAACGTTGGTCGCCAATAACAACAAAGGAACTGAACGTTGGCAACATACACCAACGTTCAGGAATCCGGTCATTACGCACTGCCAACTTCCACAAGAGACGCCATAATACATTAACAACGTTAAAACTCAACTCAAAACCCGTCTTCAACAACATCGCATCACAATCGCTTTACAACATCAATCTAATAAACCGATTTCTTGATAATAATATCAAACTAAATCTATCTAGTTTCATTCAAAATTTTTAAAACTAAAGACAACTAAACATACATACAAATCCAAATCCAAATCCAAATCCAAATCAATTAAACATATTTAAATCTAAAAACTATTTCAAAATAAAATAAAAAAGTGAGTACTTACTTGGCCGGCGGCGGTGACTGGTGAGTGGGCTGCTCTTTGGTGGTCGGCGGGGCTCTTCGGTGACTGGTGGCGGCGGCGGTTGGTGTGTGTTGTTTAGGGGAGAGAGGAAAGGAGAGAGTGAAAGGGAGATGTGAATGAAAGGGTAGTTGTGTCGTTTTTTTAAAACATCGACGATGTTTTATAACCCGGTTAATAGATTGCCCAATCATGCACTAATTCTCAAGAATCCCCCAACTTTTAGATTAAGTCTCATAAGATGCAATAATATAAGGAAAAATCCCAAATTCTAGGTTTAATCCTCATAATAACGAATAAAAAGATTAAGGCTATAATCTTAAACTTACCAAAAGAAAGGTTAAAGATGATCAATCTCCTAATAGATCTAGTTTTGGTGAGTATGCTTGGGGGTTAAAGATGATCAATCTCGTAATAGATCTCCTAAAGATGGTTATAGGATGAGAAGATCTGATTATGACGGCTTATGAATGTATTTATATAAATCCCTAAATCCAAGGATAAGAATAAAAGAAATAAAGTTGAAATAAAAACACGCAACAGACATGCTCAACTCGGTCGAGTAGCAACAATTCGACCGAGTTCCATAGTTACCGGGGCCAAGTGCCCTAAAATAGTGGCAGAACCCAAATGAGTACTCTACCATACTCGGCCGAGTATCACCTACCATACTTGGATGAGTACCACGGAGGGACTCGACGGAGTCACACCTACTCGATCGAGTACTAACCTTGTACTCGGATGAGTCTTGTAAGAAATACAGAGTATTAAATAATTACTAGTTGAAATTAAATTTTGCAGAAAATATTTTTATAATAATAGCTACTACCTCCATGTAACTGTTTTCTTCCCATTTCATTAAAATACTACTCACATATATTGAAAAAATGGGAAGAAAACAATTGTGTGAAGGGTGTACTATGGATAATTTATTATCAGTAAGTCTTGCTTAAGACGGGTCGGATCTTGCAACGGGTATTTTGTGAGAGAAAATGGGTAGAGGGGACAAGGTGGGCACTAGAGCTGGCAAGTCTGACCCGACCCGAGTGACCCGACCCGAAACCCAAGCAAAACCGACCCGACCCGACCCGAGAATACTGCAACTCGAAACCGACCCGACCCGACCCGATGACGACCCGTAACCCGTTGACGACCCGAAAATCAGTAACCCGAATCCGACCCGAACCCGACCCGACATTGACCCGACCCGATATTGACCCGATTAAATTGACGCTCTGACAATTATTAATCTTAATAATGATCAAAATGAAAGTGATTTATTGTTTAAATTGATATGTTTGACTTAATAATGAATTAATTAAACCAAATAATAATTTAAAACTAGATTTAATGGAAAAATATTGAAATATTGCGAAAAAATAACCGGACCCGATTACGACCCGACGCAAACCCGACCCGACCCGATGTATCATTTGACCCGAAAATGACCCGACCCGATAACGACCCGACCCGACCCGAAAGGGTTGTCTGACCCGATACGACCCGAACCCGATACGACCCGAACCCGACATGACCCGACCCGAACCCGACCCGACTGACCCGATTGCCACCCCTAGTGGGCACCCCCATGTGCTCTCCACTCACCCTTGATGGGTATTTTGTGAGAAAATATGGTATCCGTCTTAAGCTTAAGACGGATACCTCCGTCTTAAATAAGAATTTGTGATTTATTATCCATTCATTTTGGTACAATGAGTGAATGAACATAAACATGAGGAAAAGATAGAAAAATAATGATATATTGAAGGCTTCTTTCACATGTTCACCTACTTATATCACATATTCACTTGACCGCTTATCAAAAATAGAAATACATAATAATTGAGTGATGCAATCCAAAATGAAAATAGTTAACATTTAACTAGTACAAGAGAGTAGATTGTAGTTTATACCTAGTAAAAGTTTAAAACATTATCCCTCAAAATGATACTTTCTCCATTCAACTCCATACTACATATTTCTATTTTGGACACTATTCACAAGTCGGGAGAGTCTTTCAATTTCCGTCTAATACTCCCTCCTAGTCGGTCATTTCTTCCCTCTTTCCTTATTGGGTAAGTCGGGTTTTCTTCCCTCTTTCCCTTTTTGGATGTGGGGTTGTGTGTTTTGTGTAGTCTAAATTCATTTGTATGTGGGGTAGTGTGTTTTGTGTGATCCAAATTCATTTCCTTAATTTTTGTTTAAAAGGGAAAGGGGAAGAAATGAGTGACTAGGAGGGAGTATATAAGAGAAAATATATTCATGTGTGATTTTGTTTTATTCGTCTTTACGAGTATATTTAAAATATTTAACTCGTATAATTTTTGCAAATACGTAGCGAAATATATTTACGACGCAATACACGCGTTTGCAAACGTGAAAAAGCAAATGTGTAGTGTGGAGTTGAATGGAGGGAGTATTCACTAACTTTATAAATTGTTTACATTTTATTAAAATACTCTTTCTAAAATATTTCATCCTATTCATAATAACCTTCCCTCTTTTCTTTTTCATCTATTCACAATTCCGTCTTTATTTCCTTATTTAGTAAACTTTTATACTTATTTTAATCACCTAACTCCACAATAATACCCCCCACAATACTCATAATTTATCTTATTTTGATCCTCTCACCCTACAATAATACCCCACAATACATTCCCTCTCTCCAATCTCCTCACCCCACCACAATACTCTAACTTTTATAATTAACTTTCCGTAATTTTTGTTCTATCATTGAACGAGATATATTATTTTGAATAGGAGGGAGGAATAAAAGTGATAAAGATTAGAGAATTTTTATCTTGTCTAAATGCATGAAATAATATTTACTCGCAAATTCTTATTTTATACGGACCATTTCCGTCTGAAAAATAAGACGGGATTATGTTGCCACTTTTTGATAAAATGTAACCACAGCTTATATAACTTGTTTTCAATAATGGTTACATCTAATTGTAAAGTGGTTACAAAATCCCGTCTTATTGCTTAAGACCAAAATGGTCCGTCTGAAACAAGACCAAGTGATATTTACTAGTTCCTCCAGTCCTGAGAAATTGTCATTTCCCATGCTGAGACGAGTCATTTCCCATGCTGAGACGCTCAGACCAGAATCAAATTGAGTTGTGACTTGTGACTTGTGACCTTTGACAGTGTGACTCGTTTTAGACGCAAAAGCTTCACTCTTTTGTACATGCAGTTTACGGAATTATGATTTTGTTGTAACCTCAATTTCAGACAATTACATGGGGAGCTGTAATATAACATTAGTTCTATTTTACACTTAAAATTACAATAATTCTTGTACTCCATATGTTATTACACAAATTCTCATTTGTGACGGATATATCCGTCGCAAGCTTGCAACGGATTAAATAATACTTATATGGGGCAGATAAAACAAAAGCAGAGTGCCTTAGGAGCAACATTATGTTTTGTCTTATCTACCCACATGGGTAGTATTTGACCCGTCGCAGATATAGCCGTCACAAGGGAGACTTGTTATTATTATTATTATTATTATTATTATTATTATTAGTAACGTAGTAGTAGTAGACAGTAGTAGTATGAGAACGTCAAAAATGAAAAAAATATACTTAGATTCTAAGTTATAACAGTTTGATTGGACAAATAGTTATTATTATTGTTACATTTGTCGTTAAAATAACGCTATTTAGCATGTATTTAGCTTGTAACGAAACGTCGAAAAGTGTTCGTTTCCAAGTAGAAGTATTAAATCATAGACTTATTAAGAATAGGCCCCCAAAAAAAATTAATCACAAAGCAGAAAATAAGAAAATAGTCACTTTTAGACCCACTCCTTTTACCACAAAGGATAGAAAATAGCAAAAAAGAAAGAAAAATAATCCCCTTTAACTAAAAGAGTAAATGAATTATAAAGTTTTTTCGCTCAATTTCTTTTGTAGTGAATTGGGCTTATATTACTTCAATATTTTTTTTCCAAAATTGGGCTTAACATGTGATTAGGTAATTTTAGCATGCTATGGCCTTGTTTCGTAAGCAATTTTACGTTGCTTATTTGACCAAAGTAGCTAATTTAATCAAAATTTCAGCGAACTTATTTTTCTGCAAGTATTTGAAAACTAGTTTATTTGAACAAATAAGTTATTAGAAATGAACAGCTACATGGGGTAACATTTGATATTTCATATACCTGATCTAATCTTATTTTACTGTTACCATTTCAATGCATATAGATAGACTTAAATGACTAGTGTTTTGGAAAGGTATATAGATATACTTAAATGAGTAGTACTTTAACTAGTGCTTGAAGAGAATGAAAGTACTGCTCATATACTTTGTTTTCTGTTTATCCGTACAAAAGAACTACACAGTTAAGCGTGTTTGACTAGGAATAGTCTTTGGATGTGTGACCTCCCGGGAAGTTCCCAGGATGAGGATGAGTGATGACAAAATGCGCTAAAAAGGATCCTTGACCATGTACACAGCTTGACAAGCTAGCGTGAGTGACCGTCGACCCAGGATGGTTTGCCAAAGATTTGTGGGTTTCTCTACGTGGTACGTACCCCTGTGTTTTTTCGAATTTTATGTGACACTCCTCGTTTTTTCGAAATCTACATGGTACCCCTAAACTTAGTAAATAGTTCTTAAAATACCCAAATTACTAAAAATCGAGTTTTCAAACAGTTAAATTTTATAAAGAAACTATGTTGACGATTTAAAAAACGATATTTATGTTAATGTTATGCCAAAATATTGTCAAAAGATCAACAAAAAGTGCATAGTATTAACGTTCAAAAGAGGCAGGTTAGTGCATTTTGGGTATTTTGAGAGTTTTCATTAAGTTTATGGGTACTATGTAAATTTCGAAAAAAAAAGGTAAAATGTAGAATTCAAAAAAAGACAAGGTTAACATGTAGAAAACCCAAGATTTTTTATATTATCAGTTACCTTATCGGCTCATAATTTTTAGGTAACTTATCATTTACATTTTCAGATTTCAATTTAGCTTTCACATTATCTTTTTGGTGTTTAACTACATTTTTAGCTAATTTTTTTCCAACCGAGTATATGTGTCTACATGTGAAATATGAATATACACAATAAATCTTTCACCTTGTATACATCTTTCACCTTGTATTAAATACACACTATCAAACTATATTTTTACCATATGTAGTTGATTGTTATATTTTCCGTATCTAAATCGAAAAAAAGTATAGATACTCGGTAGCATTTAAGATCGTATACCATTATATTTAAGATCATTGCATTCTCTTTTCTATTGCATAATCTTTGTTATAAAATATACTTTGAGATGCATCTTTATCTCGTATTCTTAAGGCACATCAAAAGAGACATAGGCTTTTCATTCTCTTTGCCTTTGTGTTCTTAACTTGTTTTATATACGAGTACTTGGATTCCTGAGGTCAGCATCGTAATTATTTTAGAACAAAAAATTAAATCATGCAAATGATTGAGGAATAAAAAGAGGCCAACACTGATAAATACATGGCTCCCCTTTTTTCATGGGATCCAAATACTTTTCTTGGAATATTTTGTTTTAATTTCACTTCTTTTATTTGTCTTGGGTGTTTGCAAAAAAGTTTCTCATCTTTTTTCCTTCCTTTTAACAAAGAAAAGAAAGATGCAATGTGAATTTATGTTGTTTTCATGTACACTTTTGTTTTGTTTAATCTTCTTTTAAAAGTTTGGAATTGGGGCCTCTCTTTATGGCTATTAGTGAAGTATGTAAATTGGTATAATTGGCTCCCCCTCCCAAATTTATAATCCCTCATTCTAGACAATTCTAATTCGTATGTATGACCTAGGAAGCACGGACACGCCCAAAATGTTAGTGCCGGCATGTTGGACATCAGTAGGTCTTGCTTAAGACGGGTCGGATCTTGCAACGGGTATTTTGTGAGAGGAAATGGGTAGAGGGGACAAGGTAGGCACCCCCCATGTGCTCTCCACTCACCCTTGATGGGTATTTTGTGAGAGAATATGGTATCCGTCTTCTTAAATAAGAATTTGTGGTTGGACATATGGTGTATTGGTGTTTGGCATGGACATGGCAAGGACACAACTGAAAACGTATTGGAAACGATCGTTTCACAAGTTTTCTACAAAAGCATATTTACTTTAGACTTTTACGTTACTTTTAACTCATGTCACACAATTCGTGTGAGACTTGACATTTTCATATAGATATAATCCGTAATGATTCTATAAAACCCTAGTAAAACTAGTGTATTCAAAACGGATATTAGTTACTCCACTAGTTACGGACTTACATAGTACTTGTCTCTAACTCTCTACAAATAGGAGTAATATTTTTTCTTTGATAATACGAGTAAAACTTTATAAGACAGATTAAATATGCAGAGTATATTTCTACTAAACGTATTTCATCTCAATACATATGCATCAGTAAGTGGCCTATATACATTTTCTACTAACATGTTAAATTCAAAATCTAAACTAGTACTAATATTTACTAGCAATTAGCTTTACCTAATTTACAGAATGCAACTACTCAATATTTTATATAGTATAGATGGGAAATGATAACGCTACAACCATTATCACTAATGTCACTCAAAATATGAGAGGGTGAATAGTAAGATTCTTTATATGTAGCTTGTATATAAGTGACGTTAACAAAAAAATGTAATGACGTTATCACAACCCTATAATTATAACACCGCATTTAGAATTACATATTGGTACGGACATGTACATTTGCAATGATATAACTAACGTCGTCCTAAAAATTATGGCACATTTTGTGTGTAAGCATGTTGATTGATCCATACACGTCCTCTTGTCATTTGTATTTAATTTGGGTATTGATTCTAGATTATTATTATAATGAAAGATTTGGATATCATGCATATGAATCAAGGATAATTTAAGCACAAACTCAAAACCCCATTAGGGTTTTATTTAATGCAATAACCAAAAAATCTGCCTTTTAGTGTTAGAGCATCTCCAATGGTTGGTTAAAAGGACTTGCTTGCAAATAAAATTTTTTTTAAGCTAGTTGCTTAATCATTGGAGTGCTCCACATAATAGCTTAAGTTGAGCAAGTAGCTCCTCCATGAAGCTACTAGCTTAAATGGACCCACACGAGAAACACAACCAATAGAAAATAAAGGAGTTTATTTAGTGGGTCAACTCAAACTAGTTGTACATTGTGTAAACCATTGGAGAAAATTGTAGCTTAAAATGGTTATAGCTTAAAAAAGTGATGTGTCAAAGGTAAGCTAGTTGCAACTAGCTTACCCCAAGGCCCAAACATAAAAAAATCGGTATAGAAAATGCATTTTCGCTACCCCTAACATTGCTTTATAATAAATATGTAAATATTATCTCATGAAACGTACAATAAACATCTTGTGATTCGGTAGTGAATACTGGTTTATCACTTATTTTCCGGGGTTCGAATCCCATTGCATGCATTTCTTCATTTTTTTCCCGCTCACTATTTAAGTTATTATGTGAGCAGTCACTGTACTCGTTATACATTTGTGAATTACTTTTAATAAGTTATGTATATTTTTTCCCAATTTCAAAATTTAGGGATATTTATAGGCTACATTTTTTTTTGCTACCCCCATCGAAGTACATTAAATCTTGATTCGCCCTGATTCCTAAATACTTAAAATACGTAATTTGGAATACAAGTTATGATTACTTAATCGCTTCATTTATTCTCGCTTTGTTTTAATTATTTATTTAATTTTTCTTTATTCATTACGAGGGGTATTTTAATTAAAGCTAAACAAATGTTTGAAATTGACGGAAGTAATAGGATAAAGCCCTTTCAATGGCTAATTTCTGAACTTATTGTTAAAATTGTTGTGTAATAATGCAAGACAGATCTAAGCGTGGTTGTCTAAACATCAAACAGTTCTTAGTATAATTGAGCTTAAAAGGTGATCTATGAACCAAGTGATTACTATTAATTAATTACTTTAACAGGTTGATTATCACTAAGTATAATTTTAGGGCCACCATTAAAACCCTAATGCTTGTCATGAGGTGTTAATGATACACTAGCCTGCCTATATTAGAGACCCCATTGTATTGTGTAATACACTAATACAAAACAGTAAGTCTTGTTTAAAACGAACACTATTCGTTTTAAGTTTAAAATGAGTCAAATATTATCACATAGTAATAATAAAAATAAAATTTTGGTATTTCCTAATTTACAAGTTGAGTGATATGATATGTCTGTGACTCGTCTTAAACTTAACCTTAAGTTTAAGACAGAGAGTGTTCGTCTAATCATCTTAAATGACAACTTGTGAATAGAAAATTAGCACAAAACCCTTTTGTTGCCTTCAATATAGACAACCCTTATGTTCGAGAGCCCTAAAAAGAAGCATATGAGTTTCTCATCACCTAACTTTTAAGTAGTCTACTTTAAGCATTTGATTTGGCATATCATCATATTTCCTTGTTAGATGCTTCTCATACATTGTCCTTTTCTCATTGCTACTAATCTTAAGCTACTTTAGGCCATTATGTGATCATCATCACAATTATTATGACCATCATTACCATTACCATTAGTCCATTACCAACTCACTCCCATTCACACCAAAGATAACATTAGACTTTTCACATTTATGGAGGCGCATTTTACAACGTGAATATATTTAATTATATATTATTATAATTTGATATTCTCATAGCATTCATTATGATAAATCAAACAAGATCTTGCATGATTATATTTTCTGTTATATATCAGGAATAATACTAAATATTCTCCACATTCATAAATAGTACCAAAAACTCAATATTACCTTTGGTGTGGATGAGAGGGAGTATATAATATAACTATATAATACTCGTATCTTTACCTTTGGCACAAAGACAAAAAAGAAAGCAGGACATCATATATGCTTGTAGACTTGTAGGTAATAAATGACAAGTGTGTGCCATTGGATGACAAAATACTCATAAAAAACAGTCAAAATATAAAGATAAACAAATGAATAAGACACAGTAAAATTAAATAAGTATCGAAATGATAGGAAGAGAAGAAGTATATATGAAGTCCCGTCAATGTGACTTGGTAAGGTATGGATAGAGCGCAATTGCACAGAACTCGTGATGATAAGTACTCATTCCATTTAACTTTTATTGTCCTACTTTCCATGTTGGAACTCTTAAGAAATATCGGTAAATTTACAACTTTATCCCCTAAATCATGAAGGATGGAGGATAATGTCATCTTGACAAGGGGAGTAGTACTTAAAGGATTATGGATAATATTTGGAGTTTACTCATTTACCCAACTAAATTTAAAAATAGGACAATTAGTTTGGAATGAAGTTTGGGGGAAAATAGAATGAAGGGAGTATTTGGTTTTAGAAAGTACAGGTAGATGTTATTTGAATCCGTGACTTAATAGTCACGTTGAGTCTAATACCATGACAAATAATCAACATAAGCAGAAACTTAAGGCGATAGTTAAGGCGGATTACTCGTTTTATATTCTAGACTTGTTGAGTGTTGAAACAGTAAGTCGGTAAGAGTTATTAAGTGTGATTCGAAACACGGGTGTATATTGAGTAGATGGGTAAGATATTGTGAACATCTGATTTTATTCTATTTTAGGTGGAGACGTGGAGTAATGTAGTTACAGACTTACAGACTTACAGACTTACAGACTTACAAAGCAGGCCGACTTTACGCAGAAAGGGTTTTATGCTGCGTAAAGCCTTCCATCAGGAAATTTGTATACTTTTATATCGAAAGATGATCCACAAGTATATGATCTTTACTGTACTCTACAGTCTACACTATCTTGAGATCATAGTACTACGGAGTAATAATATACAAGTGATTTACTCTTCACATGGCTTACGTGCTCAATTATGCACCCTATCTGTATATGGCAATTCACAAGTGAGGAAAATGATGGCAGGCTATGTCTTAAGCTTGTATAATAATCAAAACGTCTTGCTTCAGACGAGCCAATCCAAAATTATTGTTTTTGACGGGTCAAACTGCCTCATAAAAGAGCAAGTGTGGAATTATCCATTATCCCCCCACTTGCTTTTTTGTGAGAGAGTTTGACATGTCTGAACCAATAAGACGAATCGCCCCATTTAAAACCAGAATTTGTAGTATAATAATAACCTCGAATAATATGATTATTATGCATATCAACATGTCCATTAAAAATGATTAAACACACTGCAGTACTCTGCTTTGCTTCTCTGTAGTATCTGTATGGCTGTATTCCTCTTTAGGAATTGCGTTAATGTATGACGATGTCACACGTCACGTTATCTTACTCAGACGTGTTTAGAAGTAGTTGCTACGAGTTTAGAGATGGAAGTGGGATCGTGGGCTGTTAGGCCGGCACGGTCCATGACACATTTTAGCATGACACGTAGTTGGCACGGCCCAGCAAGTAAAGGGGCCGTGGGCCGCAGTTTGAGAAAAAAAGATTGTCACGTTTAGGCACGCCTCGTCACGGTTAAATTACGAAGAAATAAGGCTAGAGAAGAGGGATTTGTATGGGCACGCCCAAGCACGACAATGCGACATGGCATACCATGGGCCGTTCCTGGGCCGCCATTTTCAACTCATCGGCACGAAACCCACCTTTGCGTGCTTGGGTCGTGCCACTTTCTTCTCCTGGGCACGGTGGGCCGGCACAACCCACTTCCATCTCTATACGAGTGCAAGTCCCATGTGTTAGACCCCAACTAATTTTAGACACGTCTCTTATTTTCTACATGTCCATGTGTTAGACCCCAACTAAGTCGAGTAATCTTAACAGGTCCCTTTAAAGGTACGAGAAAATATAGATCAGTTCAATGTATTCCTCTAAGTCGTGTCATCTTGCGTCTTATGTTTCATACGGTCTCGGACGATATTGGGTCGGGTTACCTTTAACAGGTCTATCGACTACCGGTTCTTCACTAATATTTAGTTTCCTAAGTGGGAAAAGAGACGAGTGAGTTCCACATCAGTAACTCATCCCCCAGAAATCCAGAATAGTTTAATTCAACAAGGATGAGCATAAAGGATATAATAAGAAGTTATAAACTATAACTCCCACAGTTCTAAGGAATATTCTTCTGTCTGTCATTTAGCAATCTAGATACATTAGCTAATCTATATACAATTACTTTTCACATTAGCATGATCATCTTCTGGATTTAGTGATTATATATAAATTATTGCGTTATTCGACAGCTTATTCGTTAAACAAGCATGTAGGGGTCTTTAGTACAGATCAAACAATTTTGCATTTGATAAAAGACTTAACACAGAGTGTTGCAGTATTTATCTGGATAAAATCGAATAAAAATACATAATACATAATATCCTCTAATAGTCGAGTATTTGGAGAAAGAAGTTTAATATAAGACTCATATTTGTGCAAGGTCGCGCAAGAAAGGATGTAAAGTGTCAGTATAGAATGTTTAGTTACCATAATCAACCATTGACGATTCTTTGAAGACTTTGAAAGAATCAATGACGGTGTTCAATCTTTCTTTCATCTTGTCCCATCTTCTCTCATTTGCGCCTGTCGTTAATGTGTAAAACTTACCTGCAATAAGTAGGTAGTATTGCAGTTCAGGCAGTTATTTCATCCCTCTTTTGAAAAACTCAAAATAAAACATCTTATGTCATAGACATGACAACAGTTTTTAAATACTCCGTATGTATGTTTTGGTCATAGTTCACACATGTTCAGCTACTGGTGAAGTAGTAGAGTGGTGGTACTAATGACCGGGTCCAAAACTCGTCACTGTTGAAACTGTTGAAGATTCCCCTAACCTGGAATTTACCGGGCGCTATAACTCTTAACTTTTAAGTATTCGATAGTGCTGCCAGGAATACGATCATAGATTGCCTGATAAACAAAGATGCTGAGGTTTAAAAGAAAACAAATGATGTCAAGGCTGATGATGGTCTGAAAGAGTTGGTATGTGCGGTAATATGGTTTATAGTTAGAATCGTAAATTACAATCAAAGCAAAAGTAAAGCAACTCTTTCTATCTAGGATTTACGTAAACAACAATGCACATAACATTTGCAGCTGACAGTTTGACATCATGAGATTTTATATGATAGTAGACACAACTGATATCAATTCAGAAAAAAAGAAAAAAACATAATGCCAAACAAAATGCAGGATATGTTCCATACCGTTGTTAATACAGATAGCACTAAGAGCATGACGAGTGTAATTTGGTGCTTGGGCGAGGAACTCAAATGTATAATATGTCTTTCCATCAGCTTCATGCTGCAAGCAACATAAAGTGGTTATTGCTAAGCTTACAGTTCTTAAAGATAAGTGTGAGTTTTCAAAATTCCAACTAAATTTTGAAACACGCTCTATCACCATGTATCGATGCTTAGTTACTGCAATGTACAAGAAGCATAGAAAATTTAGCGAGCTGTCTTATCATTCAATCATATTCCAATGTAGACAAATAGTAAGCATATCTCAATGAGCTAACTCCTCTTTCATAAACAGAACTTCACCAATTCATTCCACAGAAAGCAATGAAGTCAACTTTTAACTTTTAAGGACATAAAAACAGATACACATAGCCCTTTAGCTCATAGTATGAAGCATACACGAAACGAAAGTCTCTGAAATTTGGGCGTGTAAAATGCATGTGCATGTCCATCCAGCTATTCTAAAACCGACCACGTCATAACACTTAACTATAATCAGTGACATGATGAATCAATGACTTCCACCCCACTCAACTAAATAGCAATGACCAAAGAGAGAAAGCATAAACATGAAGAGTTCTGTACATTGTAGCTAATTAAAGGCCAAAGTAGTGATCCCCTAAAACTAAGAAAACTTATATAGTCATATGAAAAAATTCTAATGCCAGAGAAAAGGTCATTGGTATACGACTCTTGAGAAATACAAAAAAAAAATACGTTGAGTGAATACAGAACTATTAGCCAGCAATGATGGATCATCATTCTTTCCCGGGATAAATCATTCAACATATTTAAGGGTTCTTTAGGTGGTAATCCCTTATTCCCTAGCAAGGCCTTTATACTCAAACACTTAATATGGAAATGGACACTTCATTTCAGGTTAAGTAGCCATTACTCGTATCTGCACCTAAAATAACTAAATATTTGCAAATGTGTCCCATATCCTGGATTTGAATGCTTTTATGCAGGACCCTACAATACTACAGTACCTCCAGCTCAATAAATCTCTATACTTACTTGAATCCTGAACTAAGTATCTCCACTCACCTGTGTTAAGATTTAGCATCAAAGGAGGAGATAGTTGAGAGGTTATTCAGATCAGATAAAGTCGAATTACTGGCCTGAGAATAGAGGTTAACATCTCTGCTAGTTGAGCTGGTGCCCTTTTACGCTCTTCTCAGACTATGTTGTGAAGCAACATTTGGTCGATGAATCTCGACACGGTTTCAATACCATCCACACAAGGGTAAAGGTACATACATCTACCCCCCCTTATTTCACCATAGGCAATAGTGTTTTGTCATCTGGGCAATAATGTTAGGCACGCCTTTTGATATTACGGTATGATATACTGAAACTTCTTATTTAAGTAAAAAATAAGTTCTTGTTTTCAATACCCTACAGAAAGCAATAATTTTAACATATTTGAGGTCGTAAATTGATAATTTAAATTTTATAAGTCGTTTCAGGCAATATGTATGCAATTTGCACCAAATATATTGATTTCTTAGGCACCCAGAAGAGCCAACATGCAATAAGCTTTCAGTCAGTAATTTACTCGAAAGATGTATTTTTATACCACAAAAAAAAATACCATCAGCCAAAAATTACAAATAATGAAGCCATTTATTTAGCATACCACTACACTAGTACCGAACTGAAGATCAGGGTTTCAGGACACATACTACTAATATAATGTTAGGTAAACCACACAGATCAAATTAAGAAATTGAAATGTCAAAAGAAGTAATACAAACAGAACAAAAACAGAGATCCAAACCTCTTTTGCTTGAATAAGCTTTGTTTTTTGTGTAGGAGGAGCCAAAACCTTTTTAATCAGTGTTTCAGCAACCTGAGCCAAGAGATGTGAAAATTATCGTCTCAGACAATGACTTCTAAGGGTCTTTAATTTTAATTTACACAGGGAGAACCACAATATTCAACAACAAAAACAACTACAGTGCCCAGGTGCCTCAAGGAATTCGGCCTAAGACGGGGCATGGGGGATGGACGTATGCATCCTCATGACCTCATCCCAGTTTTAGAAGATACTGAGAGGCTGTTTCCCGATGACCCATATGATAAATTGCGCTGAGAACTGCATTATCCAACTGCTACAAGCCCTACACCTAATGAGTCCTTTTGCTTCTTTTTTTCTAGTGTTCCAAAGCCAAACATATATAATTGAAGATAGATAGAAGCAGAAAATTAAATGATTCTCAAATCTAGACACTATAAGTCAAACCTGGTCTGGGGGTCCAAATTCTCGTATGTCTTGTTTGGCGGTCGGAAGGATATTCACGCTGACACTTTCTAATGGTTCAATGACATCTTTAAAGACCTTGTCCTGACCCTGAATAGCCACTTCCTGGAACCAGAATGCAGCGATGCATGAGAAATAGACAAAGTAGAAAAACCAATGCTATATAACATTCACACATAAGGTAATTGTCATGTCGAAGAAGAAATAATTAAGCTTATAATACCTGCCAACCAAATGGATAGAGAAACTCATAACCGTCTTTTTTGTCCGAGACAGAGAGGAAGTTCTTCCTAGGTTCTGCAGCAACTGAACCATATCAAGGGTGTGCTCTTAGGATATCTGCCACTTTTATGAGATGTTGCAATTCTAGACATTACTTGAGAGCAAAATACAACATTATAAGATCATAACTTAAGATATTTTTATTCTAATGCTCTGATAAGAACAAATCAGAAACATAGTCAGTATGCTAAACCTAGCACAAGTGCAAAACACAAACATTTGTCACTTACATGAGGTTGGGGTCTCTGTAAACAATAGTATTCCAGGGAAACAAGAACCAAATGCTAGAAGCTGCCTCTTTGATATTCTATCTGTGAAAGAAAAAAACATTCCTTTGTTACACCATTGCATAAATGGAATAGTTGTGCATTTTAACGATTACTCCATGATGTAAAACTTGCCACTAGATGCACATGTAAAAATCGCAAAACTGTGTCCTAAATGGAAAAGTTGTGCATTTTAACGATTACTCCATGATGTACTACTTAACATGGTTCCGAATAAATTCCAACCGTCATTAATATGTCAAAATATCTAGCTAATTTATTACTAACTCCATTCTTTTGGATTCACCTCATTTTTCTTTTTGCTGTTCAAACAAATTCACTACATCTGCGCTTTTGAGTGAACTTTGATTGCAAAAGACAAAATAACATCGCAAAAGTCTGTAGGTTCTAGCGTCCATCCACTTAACATGTATACCTTTTCCACGTGCCGCTTTGTTATAACTTGTGCCGTTTAGAAAAGCACTAAATTCTGATAAATGTACCGATTAGATAGAATGCAGAATTGAAATACATAAATTTGTCCCATAATTATATGAATACACAAACTCTTCCTTAAGACCGTCCTAAAGTTAAGATGGCACTCATAATCGACTTAAATAATGTAAAAGGGGGTTGTGAGAGGTCTTAGCTTAAGACCGTCCTAAGCAAGACCTACTGATAGTCTGATATGGCTAATCTTTAGTGCTCTCCAATTTGTCCCATAAAAAAGATTAATTTATAAAGATTACAGTAAAAGGTGAATTCATCAACCCAACTAGACAAAACCAGCACAATCACCATTCACCACAATGGTAAAACTAAATTCAGCTCTGAATAGATAAATCAGGCCTAGAAACATCCCATTTTCAGGAAATTGAACTCAAAAGTAAACATCACGCCCTTGAATCCAATCCAAATAGCCAGTGGTGAGACCAACGGGGGGGTTAGTAGGGACGCTCGTCCCTCTAGAAAGTGAAAAATGTAAATGCTTTTGATTAAAATTTTCATTTTCCCCCTTAATTCACCTTATTGCATGCATTACTAATTCTTCCCCCAGGAAATTTTTTACCCCTAACTATAAACCCTAGTTCCGCCACTGCAATACAGAAACTCTTGAGAATACCATAGAACAGAAAATTATGCCTGTACAATCAAGTAAAAATACAAGTCTCCCCAAATTACTTGATTATTTGATGAACCTAACAAATTAATACAGTACTAGTAAGCATCTAACAATGAAATTCACATGCATATTGCAATGTACTCCATAATAAACATTGTATAACAAAAGAATTCTGTAATAAAAGTAGAAAAGACAAGAAAGTTGAGACCTTGAGAAGAAACTTGCTCAGCCCTCACCAAAACAGACACCTTTTTCCAAGAAACCCCATTATTGTTTACCTGTTTCAGAAATTTGTTACTAATATTAACCAACCTAAGTTGGTCTTATGTGAAACGGTTTTACATCAAAACATCTGTTTTGTTGGGTAAGAACTGAACCCTCAACGCTCCCGGTTTTATAAGAGAACTCTTACCACTTAACTCTTTGTTTTTTGTTTTTTACATTAAAACGTCTATTAAAGGCATATTTAAAACATGGGTAGTTAATAAAAAAACGTAAAGCGGTTTTACACTAATAAAAATGATGATGGTATAATGTGTAGAAAACAATAGAGTAAGTAATAACTCACCTGAGAAGAAGTGTGGAGGAATGTATGTGGTATACAATGCAGAAAGGATTGTTGCAAACACACCATTGTTAATGTTGTTGTGTGTTGTGTTAGATGAAGAGGTGGTTCACAAAGAATGAAATGTGGATGAAAGTGGCACTAACACAACACAATGCACAAAGAAAGCGATCTTTACTCTTTTGTGGCTGCTACTCTTGCACCTATACGGCTATACACCCTTACCTTATCCTTCTTTTCCCCTGCATGAAACCAATTTTGGGTATTTGGGTTTAAAACACACATTCTCGTCTATGACCGTCGGTATCCGTCTTAAGCTTAAAACAGGTCAAATAACTACTACTTTTATAGATAAGACAAAAACAAAATGCATAGATATTAGCAAAAAGACTTGTCTTTTCTATACAAGTTGTGTGTATTTGACCCGTTTCATGTTAAGACGGATATATCCGTCTTAAGAGTGACTTATTGTTTGAAAAATTAGTCACTTTTTTGAGTGATTGTTTGGTTGTCATATTTAGAAAACACATAAAATTGACAATTCATGTAAACTAGTTTTAAAATCAGCGAAAACTACACGGGATTGGATACGTAATAGCTTGATAGATTGTTTAAATATGAAGATTAATTTACACAAGTTATAACTTCAAATACTAATCAATATAATCTATTATAATACAGAGAATATAAATTAAGTACAAAAATTAAAAAAATTCACCTTTTTTTTAAAGCTAAGTTAGAGGTCGTAGTAGATGTCCATTTATTAATATCACAATTTATAAACAATTTTATCGTCATAGACAGCCAATGTTTAGTATATTACGTACCAAAAAAAATTGCCGAGTTCAGAATTTGTAACCAAGAGATATGCTCGCTCAAAGTTTGTTCAGTCAAAAAAACTTTGACATGCAATAACTCCTAGCTACGGGATTCAAATACGAACATTTTTTTTCAAATCATAGTTCTCGTAAAGACGATCGATTTGAAAAAAAACCATTACTTTCTGATCTCATAAACACGATTTATTCCCTCTTAAAATTTTCTAAATCAAAATTTTGGCTATTTTGAACAAAATAGCAAATTTGAGAGGTTATGTGAATTTTCCTTTTAAATATATTCTTGTGTCATATTTTTCCGAGGTGTGCCAATTACTATGCGCACTGCGCAGTGCCAATGTAGTCTAAAATTGTCACTTTCATTAGAAGAATCAGGAGATAGTAAGTTAATTGTTTAATCCAAGTCAAAGTTTTGCAAATAGTTGTTATGCATTACAGCCAGCAAAAGGCTGCTTCATTCAATTGCTTTCATCCTACACTTGTACAAGACCAACAAGTGTATACAACTCTACTTTTTCTAATTTTAGAACTGTAAAAATGGTGTCTTTATTATCCCACATTTGCAAAAACCCCATTAACACTCTCACCACCTTCACATCTTTCATTGTGTTCTTCCTTTCATTTACTCTTTTTACTTCATCAGGTGATTAATTACCCACTTCTATCTTTCTAATTATTTCTGTATATTTTTTGGTAATAAACTGCATGCATATAGTCAATATTTGTAATGTTTATGTTATTGTATTGCATGCTCATGTTGTTGATATTTGTAGTGTAATTTGAGGGAAAATTCATTTCTTTGTTCAATTAGGTTAGGTTTAACTTCTGGGTATTTCCAAAGTTTGATTCTTTTGAATTCTCTTTTGCTTAATTTTGAGTTTTTGAGCTTCTTATGTTTCAAAATGTGTTATAATACTTTGGGTTTATTGCCTAATTAGTGTATGATGAAGATATTAAAAGTTTGTAACTTTGTACACTTTTTATTGAAGACGGACCAATTATGTCTTCAGCTGAAGACGGGCCAAATGTACCAAGTTTAGCGACAAATGTAAACAGTAAAATTTTCTAAGCTATAACTGGTTGTTTGTCACATTATTACATTTGTCGTGAAACTGGCCACATTTGGCCCCTCTTCAGCGTCCGTCTCCAATGAGAATTAATGAACTTTGTAACATTGAATTGGAATATAGAGGAAATACTCAAATAAAAGGTGTGATTATTTAGGAGAGATTTGATGATTAGTTTATTTGTATACCTTTCTTTTATCAGAAGGTAAAATAAAAATAAATTAGAACTGCTGTTATAGTTTGTGAAAATGTGTCTGTTGAATGTTTTGTATGGAATTACATGCTTGATATAGTGACAGTCTTTTGCTTTGTCTGCGTTTCACAGAGGCGTATGACCCGCTTGATCCGACTGGTAACATTACTATCAAATGGGATGTTACACAATGGAATCCAGATGGATATGCTGTAAGTACTGTGATTAAAGTGCTACACTAATCTTCTTGTCACTTTCTTTATCTGCTGTGTATCTGCAATGTGTGTTGTTAAACAACGAATATGATCGTAGATCAAATTTGGAAATGTAGTGATTGGGTTGAATCTCAGAAAGGGAAATGTAGTCGATTGAGTTGCATGGCCACCACGGTAAATACAGCGATTGAGTTGAATGGCCAAAAAGGAAAGTGTAGTGAACTGTATTGAAATTTGAATGCTCAAAAAGGAAAATGTAGTGAATCAGAATGGATCGAGTTAGTATGATTACTTTCAGAATCTTGAAAAGTCTGCTCAAGCATTTTACTGAATACTGATTCCTCGTGTTTGCCTCAAATTCGTGTTTTGCTTTAATGAGTTACTTTTTGTGTTTTATTACGTGGGCAGGCTACTGTTACAATGTTCAACTTTCAGCAATTCCGTCATATTCAATCCCCCGGATGGATTCTAGGATGGACATGGGCGAAGAAAGAGGTAATATGGAGCATGACAGGAAGCCAAACCACAGAGCAAGGAGATTGTTCAAAGTTTAAAGGAAACATTCCCCATTGTTGCAAGAAGACTCCAACAGTCGTTGATTTGTTGCCTGGAACTCCTTACAACCAGCAAGTTGCAAATTGCTGCCGAGGAGGCGTACTGAACTCCTGGGCTCAGGACCCAACAACTGCTGTTAGTGCTTTCCAAGTTAGTGTAGGTTCAGCAGGAACGACTAATAAAACGGTCAAGCTTCCGAGGAACTTCACGTTACAGGGACCAGGACCTGGCTACACTTGTGGGCCCGCAAAGATTGTGAAGCCTACCCAGTTTTCGACAGCGGATGGGAGGAGGACCACTCAAGCTTTGAGTACGTATCTTGTTTAGAAATCTCTGGCATTTGGTGTTGCTTTGCAACGGTGGAATAATAGTTTGCTTTAAGATTGTTTTCTTCTTGCTGCTGCTGAATTGAATTTCCTTTTGGCAGTGACTTGGAATGTTACGTGCACTTATTCTCAGTTCTTGGCTCAAAAGACTCCGACTTGTTGTGTTTCCCTCTCCGCATTCTACAATGATACTATAGTACCCTGCCCTACTTGCGCCTGTGGGTGTCAGAATAACATAACCCAACCAGGAAGTTGTGTCGAGTAAGTATATTCTGTGCATGTTTTCGACACATATTCGTATATGCTTTCTCACGCTGCCATAAAGGTTTACACTTTAATCGTCACGATTTCAGGGCAGATAATCCATTTCTAGCATCGGTTGTATCAGCAGGCTCATCAAAAACTGGTAATAATGCACCTCTGGTCCAGTGTACAAAGCACATGTGTCCTATCCGAATCCATTGGCATGTCAAGGTCAATTACAAGAATTATTGGCGTGTAAAGGTCACTATTACGAACTTCAACTACAGAATGAACTATACTTTATGGAATTTGGTTGTGCAGCACCCCAACTTCGATAACCTCACCCAAGCTTTCAGTTTCAATTACAAAGGATTGACCCCTTATGAAGGATTTAGTAAGTACTTCTATTACTTTGTCTTAAACTTCACAACTTTCATCACTAGTCGCACAAGTCATGAGCACCACCCCTCATTCCTCAATGACGTTAACAAAGCTAGCTGACATCTACTTTATATTGATTTTGGAAGTATTCTAAGAAGGCCAATTAATTGATATGCAGATGATACCGGTATGCTCTGGGGAGAAAAGTTCTACAATGATTTACTCTTGCAAGCCGGTCCTTTTGGGAATGCGCAGTCAGAATTACTCTTTCAGAAGGACCCATCATTTACTTTCGGGAAAGGATGGGCTTTTCCACGACGGGTATACTTTAACGGAGATAACTGTGTGATGCCTCCTCCAGAATCTTACCCACGGCTTCCCAATGCCGGTTTTACATCTACTTCATCCTTCATTCGTTTAGTTGTGAGTATATTGGCAACATTTGCTTTCTTACTGACATATGCATGAGAAGCAACTCCCACCCTTGAATAACGAATGTTTACGTTCATTCACCTTTTGGATCAATTGCTGCTCTGATGAAAGTACTATGACTCGGCTCCGGTGCGCCTTGCATTGTCTCTGGAATGAGCGTCTCTCTTGATCTGTTTAAGATGTTGAATGTTAACATGTAATACGGAGTACCATTTTGTTTAGGTATAGGGTCTTTTCTCAGTGTTTATAGACCTGATAGAATTGGAAATACACATTTTAGCATTGTAACCTGTAATAAACTAATAACTATCTACTCCGTATATAGCTGTGGAAATGATGAAATTCGTGACATAGTGACTTATCGTATTTAAAGCATTATTGAAGCTTATTGATCAGAAATGCAGCCTTTGTTATAGTACTTGCTGTTTCCGAATTACACTTTAATTATCGCCTTTGTTTGGTGAACTGATTATTAGTGTTTTAAATTTTGAGTAAGTTGATGATGTGAAAATGGCCTGGTGACTTCTGGGACGATTATTTGTATTTTAGACAAAAGGGTATGGTGGTTGTGTAATATAAGAAGGTAATTATACTCCTTAGTTTGTGCGATATTCATAATTGGGTATTCTCAAATGAAGTTTTATTATTTCAATGGAGCAGTGGGTGAGGGTGGACGTTGCGAGAGACGGTGGCTGCAAGGATTGGGATCTTAGGATATAGGGCGCAAGGAGAGCTGGAGAGGGTGGTGGGCTTGGTAGGAGGGCAGTTTGTGGCTCAGGAGCTTGGTTGGCAGGGGGAGCCGTATGGTGGCATCAAGCACGGTAGAGGGTGATTAGCTTTGCAGAGGACGGCTTATTCAGATTAGCCATTATTCCAAAATAACTTGATAATAACAGGACCAAAAATGACCCAAACCCAAAAGCAGCCGGCCGACCAATCCAATCTAGCCCAAATTCTTATAAACACGGAATAAAGCGGCTTGAACTGATACCCGGCTGGTTGCCCCTTTTGCCAAGTACTTGTCATTTGTTTGTTTGTTGGCCCATATTAGAATTCAAACGTGATAAAATGAGCAGAGCTTAATAACTCAGTTGTGACTGGGCTGAAGTTATTAGGGTGGTAAGTGAGTAGTGAGTAGTGAGTAGTGACTAGTGAAAGGTTATCATCTTGGTAACTCAGTTGGATTAGCTCATTTGGCTGTTGGGCTGATTTTTTCACATGGAACATACTTGAGAGTGTCAGGTCATTGTAGGTAAACCTATCAAACGGATCAGTCGAATCGGGTTGTTTCGAGGAGGTACGGGTGTGTTGTCTCGTTTGCAGGGCCCTTGCCTAGAAACTGTCCTAATTTGTACAAGGTAAAACTGTTGCTGATATATAGTGAGAACTGAGAAGTGGTAATATGTGATTTATTGGTGTCCTTTTGATGAACAGGGGGAGACATTGTTTGATTATGGGACCTTGGTCCATATCATCTACTTTTTATCATTTTTAGCGGCTTTATGTTGGATGTTGGAGGTTTTTGGTCCCCCGAATAGTTATAATTGAACAAAATTGTCATCTGTCCAGTGATGGCCGATGGGGGCAGTTTGAAATTTGCGGGGCGAAATAATTATTACATAAGGTGACTCGAAAATTTTTCAAAAACTTTAACTAAAAACTTCGGGAATGTCATCCGGCATGGGGAGCGAGCGCCCCTGCTAAACCATCCCCTCACATTTTATGTAACTAAAGCAGCTTATGGGTTTTAAATATACTTTACATGACTTATCTTTGTAAAATAAAATAAGAATCATTCGTTCTCTTTTGTCATCGTGGTCAAGAGTGTAACTGAACTAAAGCTCAATTTCATGATGCTTAACTCATTTGAAATCGAGAAACAATGACTGCGAATTATTACTCCGTATTACAGTAGCATATGCATTGACAGGGATAACGACATTACCATCCGGAACAAATCTACATTCTCCGACTTATGATTACGCCATTTATAATCAATGTTGTTGTTGTTGTTGTTGTTATTAGGGTAGGTTTGTTAAGGAGCAGGAGGTTGTTGGTAGAAGTGGTGTACGTTGTGTTTTGCATGATAGAGCGTAGCTCAAATTTGTGAAGCGTTTACCACCACGTACTCACGCACCTTATACACACCGGTTGATCTTGCTTCAGACAGATTATTTTGATTTAAAGCAATAAGACGGGATTTTATAACCACTTTACAGTTAGAGGTAACCACTATTGAAAACTAATTAATATAAGCTGTGGTTACATTTTTATCAAAATGTGGCAATATAATCCCGTCTTATTTTTCAGACGGAAATAGTCCGTCTGAAATAAGAATTTGTGTATACACATATAATAATACATTTATACTATTATTAGTAATTTATTATTCTATTGCTCTTATTACATGCTGCACCATCATCCACTATTCAATGTTCATGTGAGCCAGTTATCACTTCACAATTGGTATACCTTTCGTCTCGGTCATTTGTTATCTATTCGTTTTGACACAAATACTAAGAAAATGAAAATAAGTAGAGAGAAATAATAATAAATTAAAGGGTTGTCTCACATGTCCACTTGCACATTTTGGAAACCTACTTGCCAACTTGTGCAATCTTTACCAAAAGTAGAAATAGATAACAATAAAATGGTTTACTCCAAAATAGAAATAGATAATAATTGACCGGCACGGATGAAGTACAAGGTAGTTGTAAATTGTGGCAGTAAGAGTATAGAGATATAAAAAGCTTAAAACTGTTCAAATACATAACAAATCACTTCACTTATTACGTGATAAATACAGTTAAGAAAGTGAAGGGAAAATGTTGTGTATTGTATCTATATTCCTAATAAATACCAAAAATTATCTTTATTATCGATATGTGATAGTATTTAACATGTCTTAGACGAGACTTACAAATAAAAATTGTTTAATCGTGTTCAAAATATTTCCAAAATCGGGTATTTTAAGTTGATTAGCTTGCCGAGCTCACTTCAAACTTGAAAGTAGTATTTTGAATCTGAGTCTAAGTTTTCTTATTTGAACGGTCACGACAAAAATGAGTAGTAGTCCTCGTAGGTTAGAAAGTTAATAAAGTTGGGGAAAAAGTGGGGCATGAATTAAGTAATGTCGGTAGAAGAGAAACTTAAATGCGTATAGCATATTAGCATGGAAGGTGCCAAGATGGTGTGGTTGTAGCAGCATGTACATAACTACATACTACATACTACATACGCTCGGGCGTCTAAGTAACGTTGATAGTGTCTTATTTCTAATCAATACATACCACAACGTGTCTTCCTTATATTGTTTTGGGGACACTTTATTTTTGTTCCAAGCCAGGGTGCTCACAGCTAATACCTGTTCTTCACATTATGAATGCCAATATGGCATGCCACTTTCTCATAAAGCTAAGTCAGTTACATGTTAAACAATGTGTTACCGTTTTAATAGGACTAGTAATCTCGTCAAGGAATGAATGGACAATTTCAACAGCTACCATACCGTAACTTGAGGTCTTGACTCAGATGCCCCGTCCAACCCAAAATGACTCGACTTGAAGTGATCAGGATCACTTGAAATTATTATTTTAAGCAACATTTTGACCTGAAATGTCTCAAACGACCCATAACAACCCGGCCTTAAATGATCTTACCCGTAAATGACCTCACTCGAAGTGAACAAAACTTAGTGCACATGCCCCTCATACATACCATGTGTTGAGTTTTTTACTTTGTGAGTTTGTGAGATATTGGAGGCTGTCAGGGTGTAAAGTCGTGACCTTTGATCACACTGACACTGATATCATGATAAATGAATCATATTAACAAAACTCTCAAATTAAGGTAATAATTGAGACTCATATATTATTCTTATATCCTATTATGATATTGTTTTCTCAAGGTGGTAATCAGGCATGGCCAGATGGAGTTATGTCGGGTTCAAGTCATATTGGGTCACGACTTCGTCCAGGTCAGGATCAGGTCGGTTACGGGTCAGGTTAGTCAGGTTACGCCGATTTATTTCGGTGCGGATCATTTCCGGATAAGTTATTATCATATGAATTTGCTACCTATGGTGTATGGATAGAGAATTCGATAACGGCAATGGCTACACATAAATCAAGATAGTCATTATGAATTTGATATTTATTTTCCTTTCCAAATTCCAACCTTGTCGGTGGTCATCCTTTGGATTCAAAACTTAAAGAGATATTTTTCGGAAGCCCCCTTACTTTAGCTAATTGTGAGATTAAACCCCTTTAGTTTAGATTGTAGTGATTAGGCCCCATTAGTTTTACAAAAAGTGAAATTAAGCCTCTTACTTAAAATCTCATGAGAAATTCAATATATCGTATTACAAGAAATAAACTCATTATACATCTTACAAAACATACAATTAGAATAAAAAATTTAACAAATGGAATTAAAATTTAAAATGAATAAGCATAAAAAAAATTTGTAAAGAAAATCAAAATATCTATGCTTTATAAAAAAAACTGAATATTTTTCATAGATTTATTTACATTTTATTACAAAGTTAACAAATAT
The DNA here is from genome assembly GCA_022085475.1 of Heliosperma pusillum. Classification (NCBI taxonomy): domain Eukaryota; kingdom Viridiplantae; phylum Streptophyta; class Magnoliopsida; order Caryophyllales; family Caryophyllaceae; genus Heliosperma; species Heliosperma pusillum. Next base: position 65,835 of record JAIUZE010003263.1, on the reverse strand, counting down.
ATATGCGGATCGGAGTATAAGTTTTTTTTCAAAAGACGAGAAACTTTTAAAAAAATACTCCTTACGTGCCTAATTTTGACTAACTAATGTTCTTTTGAAGTACTCCGTAATAGGATATTTTTCCATTTTAAGTTAACATGAAGAGCGGGGCCAAAGCGGAAATGGACGACCTATCTAAGTCCACCGTACATGAGTCATCAAGTAGTTGAATCTAACCACGTGATTGACTTGGATCACTACATCATATTTGCCTTTTTATTTGAATTTTAAAATCACAAATTCTCGTTGAAGACGGGCATTATCCATTTTCAGCTTATAACTGGTAAAACAAATCTTATAATATGCATGTGGGAAAGGCAAGTGAATGGCAAATGGATCCCTCAATTACACTCCCACTTACATATTGTAAAAGGGACATATCCGTTTTCAGCTTAAAAGCCAGTCTTCAGTGAGATAATTGGTTTTAAAACAAATCTTATGGTGGGCAGGTACATTATTTGATTATTTGATGCTATAAACAAAATGAATAGTACGAGAAGAATTCGGAATGCAATTATGCAAATGCGCTGTGGCAATGAATAATTGCAAGATTATTATAGGCAAATATTTGGGATATTCCTTTACACTTAAATAGTTCTAATAATAGTTCTAATAATAGGTGTCAATGGTGGGATCTTTGTTGTTTGGAGTTGTTTAGTCTTGCTAGCATTACACAAATTGTCGTTAAAGACGGGGTACTATCTGTTACAAGCTGAAAACAGGCACTATTCGTCACAAGTTGAAGACGGATATCACCCCTCTTACAATGTACAAGTGGGGAGGCAAGTGGAGGATAAATGGATTCCCCACTTGTCCTCCCATTTGCATATTGTGAGAGAGACACTATCCATTTTCAGCTTATGACAACAGATAATGCCCGTTTTCAATGAAAATTTGTGTAATGCTAGCAACACTAAACAACTCGAAAACGCTTAAGCACAATACACATAAGTTTAGTTAGCTTTGATACGGTAGTTCAGTAAAATTACATATCTGAAGATACAATTTTTTTATTTTGGAATTTTACGGTAGTTCAGTAAAATTACATATCTGAAGTTCACTATCAGTGTTCAGCAATTAATTTGGTTGTCAACTTGTCAAGCATCTTAAATTCCTAAGAATTATAATTGCCTACAATTTGTTGTTGTTACTACTTATACTTTGAGAAGAATTTGATGAATAGTGAAGAATTGCCATTACCCAAATGAAAATGAGATAAGACAATAATATTTTACTAAGGTAGTTAATTGAACTTGTTCTTGGGTAACCAAACAAAGAAATATATTAATGTGAAAACTCTAAACAAGAAAAGAATTATACGCCATAATTACTCTCCTACAACATATGTATTCTACCATTTTTGTAATGATATCAAAATAACTATTGAGCTTGATAATCTTGGCACTTTTAATATCATATCCATCATATCCATAAAATCGAATCCTCCTGATTAATGAGATTATATTTTCTCATCACTATCAAAATTAAATAATCCATTAACTTCATTACCATTTATTCGTTTAAAGTGGTTTAAAACTTACTCACTCACTTTCATTCCACTCATCCATGAAGATAAAATAGGTTGATTATCAACCTCTTGTATAAAAAAGATATGAAAATCAAGTCACTATATTTGTCCTAAAATAACTAATATATACTCCATATTAACTTAAACTAGGAATGTACATACAAGTGTCAAATGAGTTTTCCATGAAAAAAAACGCACGACGCCATGTTATTTCATATCAAAATTATTTAAATTAAACCGGAGTACTAAATTATAATAGCCTAAATCAAACTAAAGTGAATTATAGCACAACAAAAGCTAAAATAAATTCAAAATTATGTTCTAAGAATTAAAAATACTCAGATGAAACACGCTAGCGGGACAATATTCTCACTTATAATAAGGGTGGATTTTTTATCCTATTTTATCTATCTAATAATATAAATCTTTCTCGCTCGAATCAACGACACATAAAATAAGTACTAATAAGTCTCCCGTGTACAGATCAAGTATATGTCATTTGGGTAGTTTAAACAAGATAGAGAATCACAAATAGGTCAAGTATCTATTATTGGGAGATCAGATAAGTATAGATAATTACAAATAACTTCTTTTTTCTACTGATTAGATATTATTATTTGATCGGTTACAAACTTGTAACGAATATTATACTATTATAATAAAATAAGTAAAAAATAAGAGTGGATTATAGGGTGAATAATAAAAATAGGTAAAAATCCAAAAGGAAAAGTCATGTTTGACATGTGAAAGACTACTATGATACCACCAATTAAGCACTAATTTTGCTACATAAATACCAACCCAAACCCCAACTCTTTCAATCATCCTTCCTTCCTTCCTTCCTCCTAAACCCAAACAAACACCTTCTTCTCTTAGATCTCACCTTCTTTCTCTCTCATCCCCCAACAATGGCGGGAACTTCCTCCATTACTCCAACACCCCTTCTCAAAGATGAGCTTGATATCGTCATTCCCACCATTAGAAACCTTGATTTCCTTGAGATGTGGCGTCCCTTTTTTCAACCATATCATTTGATTATTGTTCAAGATGGTGATCCTACTAAAACTATTCATGTTCCTCAAGGTTTTGATTATGAATTGTATAATCGTAATGATATTAATCGTATTCTTGGTCCTAAGGCTTCTTGTATCTCTTTCAAGGATTCTGCGTGTAGGTGTTTTGGGTATATGGTTTCTAAGAAGAAGTATATTTACACCATTGATGATGATTGCTTTGTAAGTTTTCTATTTTTTTTTTGTTGGGTTTGACCTTTTTTTTGTGATTTGTGATGTGGGTTTTGATGAAAGTTTAGATCTTGTTGTTTTGATCATATGGGTTATGCTAAAGTTTGAATTTTCTTATGTTGGTCAATTTGCATTTATAATTTTGATGAAAGTTTGGATCTTGATGTTCTTATGTTCAAATTTCAATTTTGTTAATGTTGGTCGATTTTAATTTTTTATTTTGGTAAAGTAGATTTGATGTTGTTATTAATTTATGTGAAAGTTGAGATCTTTGATGTATATGCTTGAATTTTGATTTTTGTACTAGTAGATCTTGATTCATATACTACAGTAGTTTGTACCTTTTGAGTTTTTGAATTTTTACTTTCGTCCTAGTCATTTGTTTGTTTTTGATTAAAATCCGTCTCACAACGAATGATTCAATTGGAGGGGTATGTCCTTACCTACAATTGAAATTGATGCCTAGAACTTGGAAGAACAGTGATTTGCACAAGTGTCATTTTCCAACACCATAATCTTTAGTTTACTCAGTTAACGTAGACAATGCTGATCTCAAATGTGGTAATTTGTTAATTATTTTAGTGATAATGATAGTTTTTTGTTGGATGTTGACATATTGAAGCCCCTTTCGAAACCGAATAATATTAATGCAGTCTGCCTCAATAAAGATCTGATTAACAGACTAGACCCTTAAGCTTATGTAATCCAACAATGATCGAAATGCAAATGTTGAATGTGCATTGGGATGTTGAATATAGATCTAATATCGTGATTGTCCGACATATGTAGGTTGCCAAGGATCCAACTGGAAAAGACATCAATGCTCTTGAGCAGCACATCAAGAACCTGTTGTGTCCATCGACCCCGTTGTTCTTCAACACCCTGTACGATCCCTACAGGGAGGGTGCTGACTTTGTTCGTGGATATCCTTTCAGTATGCGTGAAGGTGCCCCCACTGCCGTCTCTCACGGTCTTTGGCTGAACGTTCCTGATTATGATGCTCCCACCCAACTTGTCAAGCCCCTTGAAAGGAACACTAGGTACTCCCTTCAGTCCTTTTTTTATGTATGGTGCTTTTGATTGTCGGGACGATTAGCAACTTGATGATGTTAATATGATGTTTAATCTTGTTTGGTTGCTTTGTTAGGTATGTTGATGCTGTCTTGACCATACCCAAGGGAACCCTCTTCCCCATGTGCGGTATGAACTTGGCTTTTGACCGTGAGCTCATTGGACCAGCTATGTACTTTGGACTCATGGGCGACGGTCAACCTATTGGTCGTTACGACGATATGTGGGCTGGCTGGTGCATCAAGGTATTATTCCTGCTCTCTACCTAACTACATTTTTCACAACTTTTAATCCCCCAAATTAATGATCACATTATAGCAGTGGTACCTTCTAGGCAATTTTCTGGTGAGGATTCACAGTTAAAACTTCAAACCTCTATCCGTCTTATAATAACATACAGTAAGATGGTCTTAACTAAAATGTATGCTACAGTTTTGTGTTTTTTTAAAATTTTAAGTGCATCATGTGGGTCCCAAGTGTTCCAAGCTCTTTGACAAGTTCTGGAACGGGAGCCATAAGGGCAATTTTGATGTTGACGGGTTTTATAACCAAGTCTTGAGTTCCAATACCCACCACTAGATTACTTTACCAGCTAAACAAACTCATGTAACTCACATCTGCAATTCTGCATGCATCTATCCATGTTGAAACAATCATGACATTGTTTGGTTGGTGAATAGGTTATTTGCGACCATCTGGGTTTGGGAGTGAAGACCGGACTGCCATACATATTCCACAGCAAGGCAAGCAACCCATTTGTGAACTTGAAGAAAGAGTACAAGGGTATCTACTGGCAAGAAGAATGCATCCCATTCTTCCAGAACGCGACCCTCCCCAAGGAATGCGCCAGTGTCCAACAATGCTACATTGAGCTCTCCAAGCAAGTCAAAGAGAAGCTTGGAAAGGTTGATGAGTACTTCATCAAGCTGGCAGATGCTATGGTGACTTGGATCGAGGCATGGGACGAGCTGAACCCTGCTGCCGAGGCCACAGCCACTGCCACTGCCACTGCCCCTGCAAATGGCAAAGCAAAGTGAGGGAGTTTGGCCCCCAACCGAGCCCTCGCATCGTCATTCTTTAACTCTTCTTCCAAGCATTGGTCCTTGGAGGATTAGGCTTCTATTTATTTTTGCAGGGCAGAGAGATATAGTGTTTTGAATAATTTAGTATCTTATTATTGTTTGTTTTACAAGGGTGTTTTATTGTCAGAGGCTCAGATTAGTAGAGCACCCTCTATCCTTTATAGTTTCAGTACAAGAATTTCAGTAGACCAAGATTTTCTGATTTTTGTTTCTGCTATTTATTTTTAGAATATTGTATTATTTATTATTTTTACCTATATCTCAGATAAGTTGACTCTATTTTCTTTTCTTTGGTATGATCTCTAAGTTATGCTGAATAACCTATTTATCTGAATATCCAAGGACTGCCCCAGCCCAGCTATATAATCTCGAATTGACATTTGATTGTATAATCTTTCATCAAAACTTAGTTTCGATTGTTGCATAACCAAAGTAGAATATCTCAAACTTGAGTAGCTATAATCTTCAAAACCATTCTCGCTGTAATCTTCAATGTTACCGTTCATAATGTAAAGACGGTTCTTGGGTAATGAGGAAACCCGCATCTGCTACCTTTGCCTTGGTCTGCCCTGTGTAAACCTTCGGGTATAAGTGCTTAATCTATGAAAAATCGTCGTGTACCGCAAGACAATTTTATTTGTTAATTTGTTAGTATGTACAATGTACTCCGTAATATAGACAGGATTGAGTTAGTGATGGATTAAATTAGTCAACGATCTGGTGAATATAGGGAAGAGGTCGTCGTTGACGCATGCACATGGGAGTACTACTGTATAGTCAATTAGTCGCTAATTTGTTTGTGTAATTAATTAGGTAACATAAACTAATTACTTGGATTACTATTAATGAGTGCCCAAGGGATTTTTTTATTAACAATGATATATTTTCCTCAGTAATTGACGAGGGGCACATGTGTTATTGCTTCGATGAGTCAGTCGAAAAAAGAACGAGAGTTAGCTTTAGTGGTTAACGCTCTCAAATAAGGTTTCGATTCTTATCTGCGACATAGAGCGCTTCTTTGAAAAGAGTAAATAAATAAATAGAATAAAAGTCAATTGAAACTAATACGAGTACTTGTTCATCTAAGAATAGCAGCACCTAGTAAGATGTACTTCTCTTGTAATTTTCTTTTCAGAAATTACGATTTCGAGTTAATTTCTCCTTAAGAACCTGACCTGCTTTCGCTGCCAAGGGCCGTCAGAGAGTGACTCATTACTTACATGCCCTTGTGTGGTGTCCGTATGTACAGGAGGTAGGGGATAAGGCTGGAGTTGAGGTGACTAATGAATGGGAGTGTTTCTCTATGATGATCGACTTAATAGACCACATCATACACGCGAGCGGACATTGTGGACGCAAAAGCTGTGGAGTTTGGGTTGACGACGGCGTATCAAATGGGGTCGCCAATATTGTTGTTGAAACGGATTGTATGTCTCTGGTGAATATGCTTCAATCAAGATGTATTCCCTTAAACTATCCGCGCAATAGTGGGCGGGTTATTCTTAATTTGGCAACTCGTTTTGATTGTGTTAAACACAAGTTTGCTTAGACAGACGAAAATAGAGCAGCTCGTTTTATGGCTCACCTTCTTCCCCTAGCTTACTCAACTAGATTTTATGTAGGAATGGTTTCTGAATTTTTCTCCATAGTTGTATCTTCCGATCTTGTATCGGCTTTTAATTGTGAAATAAATAAAAATTACACTATTTTCCCTAAAAAAAAAAGACGGATCATACGGTCAAAGATAATCCCGAATAACAGATTCCAAAATAGTTCTAGTCTTTCATTTACTACTAAGTTTTAAGGAAGAGTTTGTAATCACATTAATCAATTATACTATCTCTAAAAAATAAGAAGCAGCATAATATAGTGAGCCATTTAGAACCATCACAAATTCTTATTTGAAACGGGTATATCGTCTCAACGTTAAGACGGTCAAGTAGTATTTATAAGACAAGAAGAATGAAGAGGAAAAACCAATGGATTTGTCTTGCATGTACAAGTAGGATGACACATTTTAGTGTTACAACGGATAGAATGGAGACTACTCGACTAACCATAAGGAGTTAGCTCAAACGGCAACGTGTTGGATATAGTTTTTAAATCCGTATCTCAAATTTGATTTCCTATGAATGCAATGATGATAAAATTGAGAAGAAAGAGTTTTACCACCCTTGTGATCCTTATGACTCGAATAGTCGAATCCAACTGAACTAGACCACAAAGAGACGGAAAAAAAAGACGACATTTTAGAGTTGCAATATAAAATTGAACATATCAAGGCTACAAGAAAGAAGTGGAAGGCTAGAGAATGCTATACATAGAGCTAAAGCAAGTCAGTGAACAAACAGTTGCAGTTACTTGAGAGTTGATTGGATCCCTTATTCCAGATTTCATTCTATTTATATTGACAGTCATGAACCTGAAGATGTAAATATGTTAGGCCCTCATATTTGCTGACATTCTTCTTCTTCTTCACATTTTTGCATTTTGCTTTCACTTTGGAGAATCTTCAATCCTGCTACGCAGACAACGGCAAAAACTCATTTCATTAGACGGTCCTTTAAAAACCCACAAGATCAAGAAATGCTCAAGACAGTTGGTGGAACTCATGAACGATCTACATTTGTTACCCGCCATCATCATAAGCACATTCCCACAAGTTGGAGCTTCAGTTCTTACTTCTTAATTTTTCATGCAAGGTATATGATTAAGGCACAACTAATATAAATTGCTTACGTAATCCTCCTATACTTTCTTACTCACTCCGTCCCAATCAATTGTTAACCTTTTTTATTCTTTGTAAGGGGTTTTAATCAAAGGTAAACAAATGAATTGGACGGACGGAGTATTTCATATAGGCATACACAATATCAAAAGATAAACGTTTCCATCTCCAATGGGACTCAAAGACTCACTATCCAATGGTATTAAAGACTCCCTTCATTCATTTAGATGCCAATATGCCATACATATTCCATTTCGCCTTATTCATTTTGATTACATACGTTTCCTTTTTCGGAATAACAATGACTTTGAAAAAGACCAAAACACCCTCGTTTACAACAAATGGGTTCCACCATGTTTAGACTCATCTACTTCACCATCCACTTGCAAGTTATACTTTTCCATCTTACCCTTCATTCATTTAGAGATGCCGATATGCCATATATGATGTATATTCCATCTAGCACTATTCATTTTGATTACATAAATTTCCATTTTCGGAAAAACAATGTGACCCTGTAAAGGATCAAAACACCCTTGTTCACATCAAATGGGTTCCACCATGTTTAGACTGTATTCTTGCACCGCCCACTTGCAAGTTGCAAGTTATATTTTTCCATTTATACCCTTATATTTTTGCTCTTTCTAAAACTTTGTGCCATTCACAAGCTAGCCTCTATGTTGAAACATAAAAGGGTTATTTTTAAATGATCGTAATGAAAAATGTGTTGAGAACTACAATGAATCCAGAAAGGTTACTTATAGAGTTATAGTCATACCTCATTATGTCACGTGTGTCCATTCTAAGACCAGAAACTTTCCGTTTCCTGCTTGCCAAGTGTGGTTTGCCTCTGGTTTTCAACTCGCTGAAGCTGGGATGACAACTGAAGTAAATTAACAGTGCCCCTCTCTTCAAACGACAAATTGTTATTGGGATTCACAAATTCTGAACCTTGGAAAAGCCCATCGCCGAAACTAGAATTTGCAGAATCATTGTTACTAAGTATTGCTAATGAATACTTGTTCTGATCTCCACTTGTTAGACCCCTTGAGCCAACTCCAAGGAGCTTTTCAGAGACTTCAGATACACTATAGTGTGGACTTATATTTGGCACTACTGATGTACGACTTTCAGGTATTCCTGATGGATGATCAGTAGAATTATAGTTCGGTGATTGAGATGACAGAAGAGAGAGAGCACTACCGGACTCCGATATGCCTGGTAATCCTTGAATGGTAGAAGCTGCACCAAAAGGTGTCAAGTCTTCGCTCCCTAACGAGTTCATTTGGACCAACACACTTTGTGATCTATTGTCACTTGTGTTGTCGATAGCGCAGTATTGTTTCCCTAGAAGAAAAGGGGACAAAACTGGCTTTTCCTGAAGCCGTCCATGAATGAAACTTGATTTATGAGAATAGTCTAAACCATTTTCGATCTTTACATGAGGCACCCAGCCATCTGTTCCGTATTTCTCAGAATTAGATGTGCCTCTTTGAAAAATATCTTGGCAAATAAAAGATGCCGTTGTTAGTGTAGTTCCTTCAAACTTGCTCCCTACAGAGCCTGCATGAAATGCGCTATGTTATATTAATCGAAACAGTTACCGAAGAATAAGGGCGAAAAAAAGGTTCAACGGATTTAAATACTCCTTTCTCCATATGCCCCCTTAATTTCTAAAAACATTCCATAGTGTTGAACCTTGTTTCCTAAAATATGCTATGGTGCTTCAGCTCTTAAGTTTGGTTGCGCGTTGCCTATCTGCCATTTCATTCTTGATAAAAACAAGAAACTTCTACAGAAATAGCTGTGTCCGGGTCCAAAACTACGACACTGTGTTAGTGACAACTAAGTCAAGATAGGCATAAATGGAGTGCTTAACCACCACGCTAAACTATCTGACTACTATTATGTTTGGCTGCACAATGACAGGTCACTCAAGAACTCAGCAGGTAATAGCCCGGAAAAACATTGGAGTGCATTGGATGGAGTAAACACAAGAATGCAGCTGCTGGGTATAGTAGACAAATCAGTCAGAATAAGTGAAGCACGCCGAGTACTTGACAAAGTCAGGGAACAGGCAGGGCAAGTTAGCTAATGGGTGATATTCGCCCCAGACGACTGACTTGCAGCCATGCATGAACTTAATAACTATGAGCAACAGAAGAAAGGTTGCCCGGTGACTAATCGTTGATAAAGATCATCGAAGAGAATGATATTATTTACCAGCTGTCCATCAGTTTAGAAATTTGTTATATCCAGCCTTCTGTAACTAAGTTGAATGCAATTGCTCGATAAGCACTTTACAGAAGGGTGGATTTACGCCACAATCAGAATTTAGCACGTGCATCAAAGCTACAGTCTAATACTCCATAGCTTACATTTGCCAATAAAAAAAACTATAATCAGAAAAAGAACCGTAGGGGGGAGTGAATATTACCAGTGTATGAAAAAGCTCTTCCAGCTCTGCCATTGTTATAGCCTACTTGTGGTTTCCGCCTTCTTTGGTTGTGCCCAGCAAGTCGTTTACGACAACTGCGCTTACCATCATCGAATTCACCCAACAAATGGAACCTGTATGAGCACAAGCTAAAATCATACAACGAAATGGCACACTTTTAATTTGTAGAATGATAATTGGCATCAACCAAAAAATTTGATTCCCAGTAGAGCCAAAGACTCCTTATTAACCGACTTTGGAATATGATTGAATAAAGCAAAATGGCTCACTAAGCTTCATGCTTCTTGTACCGTGAAGTGTTAAGCATCAATGCATTTTACAGCACATTTTTTATTATGGTCACATAGAGAAAGTGCCCTTAACAAGAGGGTCCCATTGCGGTAGTAAGAGGCACCACAGAAGAAACTTACAGAGTGCCATCAGGTGAAACTAAAGTACAACCAGACTCAAAGATTGAAACAGGAGACTTGAAGCAACTTTTCAAGTAAACTTTCGAAACACGATATATGTACAGCTAACAAAATGCCTTCTATCAAATGTACAAGAACAAACAAACAGAAAATGACGAAACAAAGCCATCTCGAGAAGGTAATATGGTCAAGAAGCATATATGGCAGTTAATACATATATAGAACGAAATGAGAAAGCAAACATATCGAAAACTTGTGAAGGTAAGTTACAAGATGAACGAACAGATGCGTAGGTCAATACATAAATCGCCATAACTTCATGATAAGCTTCAAGGACAATAAGGCCAGAACAATTGTGTATGCAATTAAGCATCCTTGACGACATAATGGTGAGTAAGGGCAAGGAAGATGCAGGCCACTTAATTAATATTGTTCTGACTTTTGAGAGAGTGATAGTACAATATTTGAAGAGAAACAAGAGATAGCTTTTGAGGAAAAATTTTCCCATATATTTCCGAAACATTTATGATCATATCTTAATTTCTGACTATAAATCAGTTCCCCCCCATCGAAAGAGGCCAGGAATGAAAAGTCATGCAGGATAAAGTTTCAGAAGTATTTTCTTCACATCATTACAAAACATCATACTAATCATTTTTGACTTTATACACTGATCTTGACTTCATTTTCCGACCAAATTTCTAGGAATGGAACTAATTATCAAAAAGGTGAAAGAAAAGAATCACCAACCTGCTACACTGCTGACAAAACCTCTGCTCTATTCCATTAACAATAACTTTACTGGTTTTTGAGTGAGCATCACAAACTTTATGCCTCTTGTGGTAATCTTTTGCATAACTAAGATCTTTATTGCAGCCATGAACTATACAATATACAATCTGAGAGCTTAAGCTTGTTCCTCGAACTCTTTTCACTCGAGTTGAAGGTTCCGACAAAGAAGGTGCTACTCTAGATGAACTAGACTTCAAGTTATCATCAAATCCTCCTAATTTCAAATCAATCAATGATGATTCCCGGCTATTCGAGTCAACAACTGAGCTCGAGAGTTTCGAGCTTGATTCCTCCTCAACAGACACAGGATTAGAAATGACCATAATGTTCCCAACACTAGCCTCATTGTAAAATACATTCTTTGATGAATCATGAGGAAACTCATCTCTTATCATTTCAGACAGACCCAATTCAGGAAAACCCGGGTTTTCGACTGATTGTTGACTTTGAACTAACATACTATCCTCATAACTAAAGGGTACCTTGAAATCCCACCCACTTAACAAATTCTTGCTTCTATTAACTGAATCTGATGGTGTTAATGTTTCATTTGATACATAACCCTTGTCCATAGAATCAAAACACCATGATTCCATTATAAATATACACACACAAACAAACAATTAACACGATAAAAATCAATCAAATTTCTACAACTACAATATATTATAAAAGCATACAAATCTAATAAAGTTACAAACTTGGTGTAATCCCATTGAACAACATCTAACCTAATCCATCATAAATGATTAAACCCAACAAAATTCATGAAATTTGAAGCTGAAAACTTGCAGCAAATCATGACACAATCAAATAAAACCCAAAACCCAGAAACCCCAATTAACCTAAACTATCATAAGTCAGTAAACCAAATAAAATTCATCAAATTTGAAGCTGAAAACTTGCAGCAAATCATGAAACAAAACCCAGAAAACCCAACAAATTCAGACCCACATCATAACTTGAGTAAACATTAACTAATAATAGATCACTTCAAAGTACAAAACTTTAGTAAAAATACAATAAACAAATGTAGAGTAAAAGAAGTAAAGAAGTAGTAATAAGTATATATATATATATAGAAAAAAAAAAGTAAAGTATGTGATATGATTATTGGAGCCGCCTCAATAATTGAGAAAGTGGGAAAAATATTACCAGAGATTTGATGAAATAACAAGGAAAAAGATTGTTGCTTTGGGTGTTTATTATTTATTTTAATTTAATTTGCATGTTTTGTTTTTAGTGTTTTTGTCAGATGATTATGAAGGGAGTATATCAGTATATGAAGCTTCAATGGATTGGGTTTGTGACTTTGTGGTACCTTTTGCTGCCTAGCTTTTTTAGCAGGCTGACTCACTTGGGGAGAGGGGAAGAAAAATAAGTTGTCGTAATTTCATTTAGTTGGTCCCATTGAAGACGTGATATATCCGTTTTCAATGAATACGGGTCGAATTTCCTATCACAAGGAGCCAAATAGATATTCTATCCCATCTGCTTTCCCACTTGCTTTCTTGTGAGAGCCTAAAAGGGATCCAACCCGTCTTCATTGAAGACAGATATATCTCGAGAATTTGTGAATTTAATGAGATTAGCATTTTTTTTCCTTGAAAAAAACTACTAAAAGTTCAATTTTTTTTTTATTTGTCTTTGATTAGGAATAATAACAGTGACACTTTAGATGTAAATAACTTGAGGTGATTAGTTGGAATATTAAGGCTGATGATATTTTCACTATTTTTTTAGGGTGCGAGTTAGTTTTACGAGGATGACTTGTTTGATAGAGTTTTTTTTTGATAAAGTAAGAAAATTAGATTGGTCATTTAGGATAGGACCAACTTATCTCATCCTTTAGAATAAGGGAGGTAAGTTGAAGTCATCGGCTTTCAAACCACCTCGAAATAGTTGGACAAGAATGTCCAATAAAAGCCATAAAATCAGCAATTTTGTTGGTTTCACGAAAGTAATGATTAATAATCACTCTCTAAGGAATGAAGGTCTACCCTCACATATTGGACAATACTTAAAATTTCCAACGATATTTGCCGGTTACTACAGATCGAGTTAATAACACATAAATTATCACCTTCAACTATCAACTTTGAAATTCCTAAAAATTTAACTGCTAAAATAATGTCATCTTTTAAAGTGAGTGCTTCCGCAACAAGTATTAGTCCACACTTCTTTGCTCCTAGCAGGACAACTTTTCCATTAGAATCTCTAATACAATAATCTAAAGCAGTTTTACTCCCATTTATTTTTCAGTCACTCTTGTTCGATAGCATTGAAAATTCAAATTCAGAAATCTGCTTTAGCTACTTTTCTTTTTGATTTTATAACTACTTTTTATACCCGTGAAAATCAAGAGTGCGGTTGAGTTAATTGTATAACTTGTATATAAATGCAATCTCATTGGTGTTGAACATGTTGACATCTTTGTTGCCTTGTGTCAAACACTCCAAACTGTTGCACTGCTTGCACAAGAATTGTGGTTCATGTATATTGGTAAGAATTAAAGAAAAGTCTTAATATCCAATTTCATATCTATTAATTAAGATATTATACGGATAAGTAGATGTAATAATAACGAATTAGGGTAACATGGAACTACTTAATTGAATATTAAGAATTGTCATATTAAGCAAAATCCAAGTCAAGCTGTCAATAGAATATCCAATATCTGCGTAGCTAAAAATTGAAAAGATCATATGAAAAAAGTAGGGTAAGACATTATTATTGCAAACTCTCTTTATACATCCAACAATCAATTGAAATTGACGGGGTCTATAACATAAGAAGTGATAACGTTTATGGACAATATAAAAATTGGAGTAATGAAATGTGATTTTTTTTGTCTTATAACTTATTCTAACAATAAGACTCCAAAATTTAAAATTTAGAATAAAATGTCGAACTTTAGTGTATGTTGTATTATTTCTCGTATTTAATGTTACAAATTTCTTCAATGTTTTTCTTTCTTTTGTTTTATTTATTTATTAATGCTACAAATTTTTTTAACCTTTTTTTCCTATTTTTTAAATAATAAATGATGACTTGACATTCTAAAATGCTATTAGAAGGGTAAATTTTCCCATAATGAATCAAGCGAATGATCCCATTAAAAAGCTGCATGAAGATATTGACAAGATGACGAGGAGAATTGTCAAATCATGTTTTGAGATCCGTAGTTTACAAGCGAATTGTCTTTATGTGATTTCATTAAATTGGTTTCGATTATGCATTTCCTTTGTAAATGTCGTAAGATGTTGTATTAAATTGGTTTCGATTATGCTATTTGTATTACACTGTTTACAAATCGGATTGTTCTAAGATCGAATGATCATTTGTGATAGATTTTCCTCAAGCTATTGATATGGACTATATGATTGGTTTAATTTAAACCATGCCAAACAAAACAACTACAATTAATAAGCATTTTCTTATTTTTTTGAATTCACAATTCACAATCATTCCATGGGAAAAGAAGGTATTAATCGAGTGATGGTCACCTACTCAGTACTCACCTCATAATGAGATCTATACAAATGTGTGGAAAAAAGGGTTTCAAAATTGGACGTAAACATAAACACCCATTATGTTGGTACCTACATAGGCAGGCCCCCCTGCTACGACAATTGCGTACCTACATTCATTCATAGTATAATTAGTCTTCCTAGATCCGTCACAACTCACAAGTTTAAAATAGGTCGAATTTCTCTTATAAGAAGTCAAGTTGGAGGGCAAGTGAAAAACCAAATAATTTCTCACTTGTCCTCCCACTTGCCTTTTTGTGAGAGGAAACCGACTCGTTACAAGCTTGTAACGGATAGTTATCGTCACAAATCATAATTTGTGTTCATAGTAATAGTAATAACGACATCTTGGACCATTCACATTTGACTACTAGTGTTCAATTATTCATTTCAACGATATTGATGTTTGTCAAAGTGATTTTCCAAAACCCAAACCCTCCAATCATTTACTCTCTAACAATTTCTTCTTAACATTCACAATTTCACATGTTTCACAAGATCAATATAATGATTGAAAATTTAAAAACTTTATAATACATCATTCTCAATACATTTTAGTTTAGGAATAAATGTGAATTATGGTCAAATAATTCATAATATTTAGTTTAGTGTTAAATATATATCTCTAAATCTTAACAATACACCTTACTAAATTAAAATATTTTCGATATCCCACACTTTCAATTACACTTTGAAATTTTCGATTTCTTGTACACTTATAAAGAAAATTTTGCATTGAGTAAGTATAAAAACAAATAACATCTACATGTAAATGATTCGTTACATGGTTAAAACCATTTGATCTGGTTTCTTCTATTAAAGTCGATTCTAATACACTTCATAGTGTAGAACCGCCTAAATAAAATTTATTCCTTTCGTCTCGGTCATTTGTTTACCTTTTTCATGTTTGGTTATCTTATTCATTTGTTTTTCTTTCTATACTAGGAAACTTTTTTATGCGTAATTTGATATCCAATGTGACTATTGTCCACTTGTCATCCATTACCACTACCCTAGAAACGGTCCCCTCCCATTTCCTTGGTATTTGTGCCAAAAACAAAGGTGACAAAGGACCGGGACGGAGGGCATACTTTATACTTATTTGATTAATAGGAAATAAGAGCAATATAATTGGGAAAATGTTAATGATTATGCATCTAGTAGCGATATAGAGTGCTTAATATTCTTATTTACTAGAGTAATAAATTTTAAAATGGAGTAAAAGAGAAAAATAATAAAAGTTGCGATAGTTTTCCCTAAGATGAGTATATTCTTATTTACTACACTTCTTGCCTAGATAAGACAATTATTGTGCTACAATGTAAGAGCTTTTTTTTTGTCTAATCCTGACTATTAAACCCGTCCTAAGCTTAAAATGGGCCGACCCGTCTTAAATGAAAATTTGCATAAAAATTGGAATGGGGGATGAAGACTGAAGAGAGTAGATTTTAGTGGCTCATAGGAACATCAAATTTCACAAATCACAATCAACGAGCAATTAAAAAGCCCACAAATTTGCGAATCACATGGACTTTAACCTAATTCGATCCACAAGGAATCAATTGTGCGTTGGATCTTGTTGGGCCAACCCAACACCTTCGTGATTTGGATGTTAAACTGCCAAGTGCCAACTCATAGATATCAAAAATCTGCTAACAACGGTTGTTCTTGGGAGATGGTTTAATACTTTCATTCATTCATCAAAAATTTAATTCATTTATTTATCAAAAATTTGAACCATGTAATAAAGAAATTAAAATATAGAAAAAATAAATGAGTTTTTTTATTTTGGTACAAAGAAAAAAAATGAAGTGGGACACAATACATTGACAAAAATAATCAAGGTTGTACTAAACAACACTAGACAGTACAAACTACAAATAATTCCAAGCAACACTATACAGTACAACACTACATTGCAAAGAAAAAACAAAGGAACAGTAAACACACATTATACAATACAAGACTACCCATTGCCGGCAGGCCCTTCGCCGGTCACCCGCCCCTACGTCGGTCGCCCGCCTCTACACTAATAGTTCTTACGTCGGCCACCTCTACGTCAGTCCTTCGTCCAACATATTATCAAAAGAAATTGAAAACCCTAATTACATAAAACCCCAATTAAAAAGCAATAAAACAATTAAAATATAAAAACTAGTCAATTTTGTTAATATTAGATTAACGTATTAAAAACCTATTCATTATCTACTATATATAAAAGCAGAAACATTTCTTGGTTTCTGATGGAATGCTTGAATTAAGGAAGAATGAAAACAAAATTGGCCCCACCACCTCTTCCCTCCTAATTAATTAGTCTCTCTCTTCATTTCTTATTTCAGGAAACTTAATTTTAGAAACCTGCACTTTAGTTATTTTACAAATATCTACATTTTAAATGTTATACAACTATATTGTATACAACAATTACATACAAACGACTATGCGAAAATTACATGCAAAAATATTACGAAAAAAAAAACAAACTTCATGATAATCACCACCCCGATTCTAATTGTTGATAACATATCATATCATTCTTATACGCCAACTGCGTAACAAGTTTTTTTAGGACTAAAAAAATTTAGTATTGTCTTTTAAAACAAGACGTGTGAGACATAATCATTATCATTATTTAAAATGGTCGAAACTTCGAAAAAATAAATTTAAGAGTTTAATTACGTTTGTTAGAAAAATAAAATTAGTGTGAGACAGAATAACACAATACACATGGAGTAGAGCATTTTACATTTTACAATATTTGAACTTTTTACTAATGTGTTTTAAGTATAAGAGTTTAAAAATGTATGCACAATACTTAGCATTTTACGTTTCACAATATTAACACCAAACGGATTAACAGAACAAGGTCATATTATCATATATAAAAGTTTTTAGAATGTAAGTTCATTTACAATGTCATCTTTTCATACATATATTTCATAATTTCTTTTCTTTGTCAAGGTAAAAAATTGAATAATCATCAAAGCTCACTAAAAGTTTAATAAAAAAATCAACTTTAAAAGAACAATAAACATTTGATGAAAGGTCACTTCAAAATTTATAGAAAATCACAAATAATCGTCTGAAATCAATTAGAATTTTAAAATGTAGATAACTAAATAGTGGGAAAATTACAAAAACTAACTTTTTATATAGATCTATATAAAAAAACATGAAAGAAACATAGAAGAAGAAAAAAACTAACAAAAAATTAGAACGTACATTTATTAATCCCTCCTTATATATAAATGGTGATCGACAAATTCAAGAACCACCAAGCAGAAATTTTGCAGCGAAATTGAGTAAAGATGACGGAGATTCAATATGAGTTTGCATACGTTTATTATCAGAGGATTACTATTCAGTACACATATTATTAGGTTTCAATGGATGATAAGTCTTACGTTTTAATGGGCCGACAATAATGGGTTTGCATAAACGAAAAAAAAACAAAATGGGCTTGCTTTACATTACAACAATATTTGTAATATTTTAGATTATGTATACACATTCTAACATAATTTGCATCATATTGTAATGATTAGTAATTTAGATTATATGTATGCTAAATCTTCAAATATGGACTATTTATATTGCCACAATATTAAATAGTTTATCAGGCTCATCTATATACTTATGTATCTAATGATAGCGGCTGCTATTATGACCCGTGTATTTTTTTGCACGGGTTTAAAACTAGTTTGAATAATAGTTCATACTTGAATTTTTTTATGTAATTTGAAGAAGGTTAAAGTGTAGAGAGAAGGTAGGAGAATTAGGTTTGATGTGTTTTTTTTGTGTGAAGGGTAGCAAATGAAAAGTTTGGTGTAAAAAAAACTAAAATGAGTAAAAAAAACGTACCGCGAAAATAAACTCCGTTGATTAATAATACGAAAGTAATATTTACTAGATTTCATGCCCGTGCGATGCACGGGTCTACGTTAATGTCATTTTTCGTAATTTTTCTATATCAGTTAACTTATAAAAATAAACTTTTGAAGTTTTAAAACTATAATAAAATATACTCCGTAATTTTTAAAAAAATAATATTGATATATTGATTCAACTTCTATTTTAAACATATGTTACCAACCTTGTCGGGACTCAAGTTATATTTGATCTATATTATGACTCAAAAAATGATTCAAAGTACCTAAGAATTAATCTCTCTAAGACAATGCTTAAGAAACTCAAAAGATTTTGGGTTGACTACCTAACCTTATGCTAATTGTTTGATATGGGGCAATTCTACTATTTATAGTTATTAGTATATTCATCACACATACATTATTTTTCAATGTGAGATATATAACATACTAAGAATTACTCAAAGTATATGCAAATAATATGAAATTCTATACTGTATTGATAACATTTTTTTTACCACGAATCTAATTATATTATTTTCATAATTAATACAAAACTTTAACAACTCTCTAAAACAATACTCTCTCCGTCTTAATCATTCGTTTCCCTTTGATTAAAATACTCATAAAAAAGGGCAAATAAATGACCGGGACGAAGGGAGTACGTATTTGAGAGACTTAAACGACTTTGGGTTCATCTCTAAGTTTCGAGGACGACTCTTATTTATAATCGCATGATCGTCCCAGCTTATGATATTTCTCCGATGTGGGACAAATGTTCTATTTATACATAGTATATTCACCATACTTACATTACTTTTCAATGTGAGGCAAATAACATATTTGAATTGGTAGTTATCATTAAAATTATTATACATGATACTTTTCTAATTTAATTTTGATGATGTAAATTTCATTAAGGTGGAGATAATAATACAAACTTTTAAGATCTTTTTGAGATAATACTTGAGAGATTCAAAAGATTTTGGGTGAATATCTAAATTGAAAGATGACTCATTTTCACAATATTTTTTTGTGAAATGAATGTAAAAATTTTTACATAAAAATTATAAACATCACTTGAATATAATATAGAAAATGTAAATTGAGATAAATAAAATATTTTTCACTTTATTTTTTAATGATATATTCCTAATATAATTTTTGATAATATAAGTTTCACTAATGTGGACACAAATTTGTAAGAGCTCTCTAAGACAATATTTAAGAGACTCAAAAAATTTTGGGTTGATATCTAAGTTCCAAGGATGAATCTTATTTATAATTATAGGATCATCCCAACTTATGATAATTTTTTGATGTGGGGCAAGTATTATATTTTAATGTGGGACAAATAACTTATTAAGTAGTACACCATCAAAATTATTACTTATATAATACTTTCCTAAATTTTCTAAATTAAGTTTGATGATGTAAATTTCATTATTGTGGAGTTAATCAATATATATATAGAGGTGGGTTCAAATAAGTCCCCTTAGTATAATTGAGTCCTTGAGTCCTATTATACACCCTTGGATCTTTGAGTATGGATGGCTGAGATTTAATCCCAAAATATTATACTCTACTGTTTCCCATGCACAATCATTAATCATGCAAATACACATGTTCCCACGTTTGACATTCTCTCTCTGAAAACACATTTTCCCACTTTACTGTATCTCTCCTCCTCTTCTCATTTTTCTGATTTTTCTCTTCAAACTCTTCGTCTTCCTTACTCCATCTTTATCCTTACTCCATTTTCATCCATAATTCATCCATATTTATCATCCTTACTCCATTTTCATCCATAATTCATCCATATTTATCCATTATAGAGAGTTCAACTTGCTATCTTCATCCTTAATCTCCGGTACATTCATCCCTATTTATCCATATTGTAGTTTTGCATTAATTTTCTTTTTATTATCCAAGTTGAATTTGTTTCGTGTGGTTTTATCATTGTTCGTTTAATTTATTTCGCCATTTTTGAATTTTAATAAGTTGAAGCTGTATCGCCATTTTCTCAGAAGTTTATCAAATTTACTGTATAATGCGTTTCTCCCTTTTTTTGTGTTTCTC
The DNA here is from genome assembly GCA_022085475.1 of Heliosperma pusillum. Lineage (NCBI taxonomy): Eukaryota > Viridiplantae > Streptophyta > Magnoliopsida > Caryophyllales > Caryophyllaceae > Heliosperma > Heliosperma pusillum. The sequence goes on along the minus strand of JAIUZE010003263.1, from coordinate 45,008 downwards.
CCAATTGCATTACTTGTAATTTAATTGCCCGATATAATTGTAATTGTACATGAAACTTTAAAGTTTGTTATTTGTAACTTTAAACCTGTTTAGTGTAACTCTAGATTTGTGTATTGTAACTGAATTCTGTAGTCCACATTATAATTTTGAATGTTATTATGAATTTGAAGTTGTGTCGTGTCCTACATGAAACTTTAAGCATGTATATTATAACTCTAACTACTATTTATGAAACTTTAGTTCATCAAGGAAAGAAGTGTGTTGTTGACTGCTGTTGTGTCTTGTATACTGTAACTCTAACTAGTTTTTATGAAACTCTAACTACAATTTATGAAACTTTAGTCTATATAGTCTGTAACTCTAATTATTATTTATGAAACTGTTGATGAATGTTTTTATGAAACTCTAACTAGTTTTTATGAAACTCTAACTACAATTTATGAAACTCTAACTCTATTTATTATTCTGTAACTCTAACTAGTTTTTATGAAACTCTAACTACAATTTATGAAACTCTAACTACAATTTATGAAACTCTAACTAGGTTTTATGAAACTCTAACTACAATTTATGGAACTTTAGTCTAAATATTCTGTAACTCTATTTATTATTTATGAAACTGTTGTTGAATGTTTTTATGAATTTGAAGTTGTGTCCTACATGAAACTTTAAAGTTTTTTTTGTAACTTTAAACCTGTTCAGTGCATACATACTTGTGTAACTGTAACACATTATAATGAAACTTTGATTTTTGTGTCTTACCTATCAGATGGCTGGTAGAAGTTAGTATTGATCCTACCCCATCTATATTTGTCAAATGTCGACCTGGTAGGCTTCTGAAATTGATCTCTCAGCTTAACCATGCTTCTGAAGTTGACGTGGCTATTATTATTGTAAGTTTGAATTTGTTATCTTTCCACTGCATTATATTATCAAATTTACAAATTCACTTCACAAAATTTGTTCATTTACCACCCTATAATAATGTATATGTAGGCCGAGGTGTTAAGCGACTACTTGGAGTCCAGGGGTCTGGGAAGGGCATAAGAGGTCCCTATGTTTGAGAGACGTCAAATAAAATTAGCCTGGCAGGGTCCAAAAGCTAATATAGAGGAGTCCGGCGTATTCACCATGATGCATATGTTACTATATGAGGGTGCGCCGTTCAATAGCAAAGAATTGATGAGGAAGATCACCCGCCGTTATCTGGTAATCCAACTTGCTGCAACACTTGTGCTGGCGGACATGAACAAAAACCGGAAAGATTTATTGGAGAAGGTGAATACATTTGTGGACGGAAAAGCTGATTTATGGAAAAAACTTTATGTTGCCAGGAAAGCGAACAAGATTACGTCCAAAAAATAACAATCAGATCACTTGATGAGTCCAATGGACTTTGTATTTCAACTTTCTTTTACTGTCTTCACATTATGGCTTACTCTTTATATATTTATTAAATTTTAATTTAAAATATGGGTACCTAAGTATTTTTATCATTTAACTCTATGTAGATAACTCTAAATCTGAAATCTAACTATATACAAGGTTGACCTTTGAAACTAATTAACGAAACTGTTGTAAATTGGAAATCTTTAAATTTCAATCTAGTAACTTCAATAGGAAATTATGTAACTTTAGTATGATATTATGGAACTTTGAAACTGATTAATGAAACTTTAACAAGTATAGCTTTCTAACTTCAATATGAAACTGCTTAATGAAACTCTAACGCGTAGAGTGTGAAACTACATGCCCTTATATTTGAACTGTAGTCAATCATCTTGGAATGTTATAATATTACCAGACATGTAACCAGTATAGCATTCTAACTTCAACAGTAAGTTGTGTAACTTTAATTCATATATTATGAAACTGTAGTAACTAGGAAATTGAGTAACTTTGGTTAATATGTTTTTTAACTTTAGTAACTAGGAAACTGTGTAACTTTAATTCATTTGGTATGAAACTTTAGCACGATATTATGCAACTTTAGTAAATAGGAAACTGTGTAACTTTAATTCTTTTAGTATGAAACTTTAGCACGATATTATGCAACTTTAGTAAAGAAGCGTCTTCTTTTAATATGTAACCAAGAAATTACGAAAATTTAAATGTCATTCCTGAACACGATATATACCTCAATCAAAGACTGTACCTATAACACAATGATGCAAAACACTAATCAATAAAAATGGAACTTTAAAAAGTATTTCCTGAATTAAACTTAAACAAGTACAAACTGAATTAAAATTCTAATTCTTCCTTGTACTAAACTAAAATATCCCAAAAATAAAATAAAAACATTTATCTAATCCTCTAACTCATCATATTCATTGCCTTGTGATATTACAATCAAAATGCTATAATATATTAATGCAACTCACCCTTGAATTAGATACGATCATTGCCTTGTGATATTTCGATATGTTTTTTGATAACTTCTGAAACTCTCTGTCCTGTACCGAAACTAGTTCATGATTGTGTCCCTCTTGGAAGCGGTCAATCATCAAAATACCTTTTATTGAAACTAACCTAACCCTAGCTTTGCAACCAATCCTCTTAATGTTTCTTTTCCTTTCCTGCGATCCGACTATGTCGTCTGTCCTTACAACGGCCTTGTTCGGAAAAACCTCCCTATTGCACACCAGCAGCTTTGACTTTATTGTCCCGTTGCACCACTTATTCGTCGTGTAACATCGGACATCAAATCCGCAAGCAAGCGCATAAACCTTGTAAAACGATACAGCTTCCTCAACATCTTCGAACTCCATGCCGATGAACGGTGTGAATTCCTCCTCCACCCTTCTACAGAATCCCTCCTCACCTTCAGTTGATGCTGTATTATCGTCACCTGTAACTGAAACTTTAGATAATCAAGGATAGAAGTGTGTTGTTGACTGCTGTTGAGTCGTCTAAACTGTAACTCTAACTACTATTTATGAAACTCTAATTAAAAATTATGAAACTCTAACTACTCTTTATGAAACTTTAGATAATCAATGATAGAAGTGTGTTGTTGACTGTTGTTGAACTGTAACTCTAACAACTGTTTATGAAACTCTAATTACAAATTCATTTGGTATGAAACTTTAGCACGATATTATGCAACTCTTACTACTATTTATGAAATTCTAATTACAAATTATGAAACCCTAACTACTATTTATGAAACTTTAGATAATCAAGGATAGAACTGTGTGTTGATTGTTGTTGAGTCGTCTAAACTGTAACTCTAACTACTGATTATGAAACTCTAACGACAAATTATGAAACTTTAGTCTATATGAAACTTTAAAGTTTTTTTTTGTAACTTAAAACCTGAACTAGTCTGACTTTTCATTTCAACAGTCAGACTTTTCATTTTTGTAACTTGAACTAGTCTGACTTTTCATTTCAACAGTGACTTGCGTAACTATAATTCATCTACACATAACTTTAATCAATAAAGGTTGTAACTCTAACTACTAATTATGAAACTCTAACTACAAATTATGAAACTTTAGTCTAAATGAAACTTTAAAGGTAACTTTTAGACATATACATGTAACTTTAACATTTTATAATGAAACTTTGAATTTTTGTAGCTGAAATTTCTAAAATTTGAACTAGACTGACTTTTCATTTCAACAGTGACTTATGTAACTATAATTTATCTTCACGTAACTTTAATCAATAAAGGATATAACTCTAAGTACTATTTATGAAACTGTAACTCTAACTATTATTTATGAAACTCTAACTACAAATTATGAAACTTTATTCTATATGAAATTTTAGTCTATAGCAAACAAGAAAATTAAACCGACGTCATTATACGATCCATACTACTGCAACTAATTTATTCATCTACAACTTCAACCAGTTGCTTATACATAAAGAAATTTATCATCATCTATACCTACATTCATTCATCATCAAATTTATCCAGTTAATAATAATCGTTCATGATGCAAAAATTTAAACCTGGTAACCCATACACAAATTTAAAAAATGAAACCAGTTCATTCTTCTTAAAACCATAGAAATAATTACCCACACAGTTTCGTCATCAATAAAACGATTATATTGTAAAAAAAAACAATATAACAAATCTTAATTAAGAATCAAAAAATTACCATTGTTGAGCAGTATAATCTGCATGTCAGCCATAACAGCTCCTTTGTGATGAAATATAAGGCTACGAAAGACGACGACCTTCAGTTGAGAGAAAAAAAGATAAGGATGTTTAACTTTAGAGAGAGAAGTAGGTTGATTAAATGGAAAAAATTGAGTGATAAAAATGGTTTCAGCAAATGGAAAAGAATGAGTGAGTCGGGGTAAAAAATAAGGGGAAGATGAAGCATTTTTTTGTTTTCACGTACAACACTAATCAATGAGATTCTAATTATTGTGAATTTGTCAGTATTGGGAGTACAAAAAGTAGACTGCATGTAATTAATATCTAATTTCACTCTTTAATTACAAAAAACTCTACTTTAATCACAACCATCCATCTCATTTAATCTAATGGTTAGAATTAGGACTTAAGGACTCAATTATGGAGGTGGACTCATTATAACTTGCCTCTATATATATATATATATATATATATATATATATATATATATATATATATAAACAGGCTCTTGTGCGAACTAGTATTTCAGTGCGAACTTACGAACTCCATGTGAAGCATTGGATTAAATTAGATCCAAGGGATATTATTAACTCTTTTATCACCCATACCATTCATCTCCCTCCAAACTCATTCACTCAAAAACTAATCTCCCTTGCCCATATCCACCATCACCAGTGTACACTAAGCCGTTGGCCACCAGTAGTATGTCGCCGGAGCTTCGTCTTGTATCTCTCCGGCGCACCACCTCAACTCCACCATTATCGACCTTGTCTTTTTCTTTTTCTTTGTTCTTCACGGCCGTTTTTCTGACCGCACCATGTTCCGATAATGTTAATAGTGCGACTAGATTTTTTAGACTCTTCTTCGTTTTTCTTAAATCTATTAATTAAATCACAATTGTTTTTTACAAAAATGAGATCTATGTTGGTAATGAAGGCGCGTGGCCGTGATACGGTGGCTCTGTGGTGCTAGGCTAAGCATAAAAGGAGTCGTCGGTGTTGCGATTGTGCAGAAAGGAGAGTTTATGGGGTTGTAATGTTGTTGTCGGAGCTACGTCAATGCTGAAAAACTCCAAAGTTAGGCTGGAGAAGGGCTCGTGATATATGGCTTTCGGTTGCTGCGTGTGGTGTTAGTGAAAGTGTGATGGTGGTTGTGGTGTTTCATCAGTCGCGTTTGTGATTTTTTAGGGATTTCGACGGTGCCGTTTAGGGTTGCTGACGATGTTTCCGGCGTCGTATGTGGTGCCCACCTATGTCGTCAGCGCTTATGTCGTGTTCGTGGTGGTGGTGGTGGTAGTGGTGGTACATTCTGTAGTGGTGGTCGTGGTGGTGGGCAGTTGTAGGGTGGTTGGAGGTTGATGTGAGTGGAAGTAGCTTATTATTTTGAGGTGGATACATGTATGAGTATTAGTAGATACATTTAGGAATACTAGTAGATACATGTATAGAGCTGGCAAGTCTAACCCGACCCGAGTGACCCGACCCGACCCGAGGATACTGCAACCCGAAACCGACCCGACCCGACCCGATGACGACCCGTAACCCGTTGACGACCCGAAAATCAGTGACCCGAACCCGACCCGACATTGACCCGACCCGATATTGACCCGATTAAATTGACGCTCTGACAATTATTAACCTTAATAATGATCAAAATGAAAGTGATTTCTTGTTTAAATTGATATGTTTGACTTAATAATGAATTAATTAAACCAAATAATAATTTAAAACTAGATTTAATGGAAAAATATTGAAATATTGCGAAAAAATAACCGGACCCGATTACGACCCGACTCAAACCCGACCCGACCCGATGTATCATTTGACCCGAAAATGACCCGACCCGATAACGACCCGAACCCGACCCGACCCGACCCGACCCGACCCGAAAGGGTTGTCTGACCCGATACGACACGAACCCGATACGTGTGGAACCCGACATGACCCGACCCAAACCCGACCCGACTGACCCGATTGCCACCCCTATACATGTATAATAAGTGTATCCAGTAGTATTACTACATGTATCTAGCTGTATTGATGTCTGTATCTGAGATAGTTCGTACGGTTCGCACCGTACTTTAGTTCGCACGGGATCCCGCCCCTATATATATTGTTATAATTTATATATTTTAGCATAAATATCATTTAAGAAAACAATTTTTACCAATTTGTCACAAATTCACAAATTTTTTTTATTAATTTGTCCAATATGTTATTTTTTTTTACCAATTCGTCTAATATACTACTTTCTTTTACCAATTTGTCCAAGACCCTATACTTTTTCTTTTACCAATTTGGGAGTTTGGCCGAAATTGACTAAAGCAGTTTTAATCTTTTTTCATTCAGATAAGTTAAACTAAAAGAGATAAATCATATTTTCATAGCATTGATTTCTTAATTGATAATCTCAAATAGCAAACAAGTTTTACCCCATTAGTCTTTATTTAACTATTTATAACTATTTCAAAAATCTTGGCTAATCGTTTTCGCAGTGTCTTGTTTAAGATTATACACCCGTTTCAAGGTGCATTTACACCTAATTGCTTTATTCAAGATAATTTCATTTTAGCACACAAGATTATCAACTCGTTTAAACGTAAAAAAAGGCAAAGCAGGTTGGATTGCAATTAAACTTGATATGGATAAAGCATACGACTGACTAGAATAAAACTTTATTAAGGAAACTTTTAACCAAATGGGGTTTAATGCTAAGTAGATTTCATATATGAAATGTACAATAACTGTTTCTTTCTCGATGTTAGTAAATAGAATACGAGGAGACATTGTTAGACCCACAAGAGGTATTCGACAATAAGACCCACTTTCGTCGTATATATTTATTATGTGCCCCTAGATTTTAGTAAGATCTCTACAAAAAAACTAATGAACTTAGTTCAAGTGATATTGGAATTAGAATTAGATCTAGGGTGGAGAAAATTTCATTTCTCAGTTTTGTATATGACACTATAATTTTTGCTAAAGCCCATGGGCGTACCCATATGGGGTCCTGAGGGATCAAGTGCCCCCTAGCCCTCTGGAAAAAAAATGCAAACAAATAGAGACATGCCGACATCCCTTTCTGACTTTCTCTTCTTCAATCTTCTTTCATCTAAATAACATACCTCCACCAAGAGTATCAGACCAGCACAAACCACCGAATCATTGACCACGCACATGCCCACCGTTGTTCGTCACTCCGTCAACAGACCACCAGTCGGCATCCGTCTGTCACTCTGTCCACATATATGCATCTCTATTCTCTAACCCTAAATCAATTACCCCCAATTTATTTCTCAACTTGCAAACCCTAAATTAGTAAACCTCTAACGATTTTGAACTTTGTATTCTTGTAATCTTGCTTATTGTGTGTTTAATTAGACAATGTTTTTTTTGAATTGTTCTTATTGTTGTGTGCTTAATTAGACCATTTACTTGTCGTTGGTAAATCGTAGTCTTAGACTCTTAGTATAGTTTCTTTGGATTAGAGTAATTGCCTAATTGGTATGTGTAATGTGTGTTTGTAATTGTTGACTTGTTGTTTGCTAATCGCTATTGTCCTCATGGTTTAGATATTAACAAATAATTTTGTAAATTCACAAATTGAGAAAGATAAAAATAGAGAAATAGCATACAAGCATTAGAATTATGGCAATGATGATCCCATTGAAATAGAAAAATCACTATCGACTCATATATATACAACTTATACTAAGAGATAATATTCTCAATATCTACAACGTGAATTTTTTTGTGATTTGAAATATGTTGGAGAAAAATTTAAAGTAAACCATTATTTAGTAGAGAAAAATTCAGTTGAACCAATTATTTTCAACTTTTTAAAATTTTATATGACAATTTTATTCTGTGCCTCCTTAAGCGGAATTCCTGGGCCCGCCACTGTTATAGCCTCAAATCAGAGTTGCATAATCATTAAGTCTATTTTAGATAAGTTTTATATGATATCAAGACATACAATTTGTTAATTTTGACATATCCACTTTGTGTTAGTATGTGACTCGTATGACGCTTACGAAGTATGTCAGAGTTTGATTACGGTGAAAATTAAACTAAGGAAGAATTAAAATACAAACAATAAAATACGCAAGGGTAAGGAAAGGAGCAGTGTAGTGGTCCGTATTTCTTCACCGACTGAATACGTTGATGATGTCAGCGTATCATTTTTGCAGTTTAGCGCTTGTCTATGTCTAAGTCTAAGTGAAGTTTGGCCTTAGTATATTGTTTATTTTATTATTGGAATGTTAGTGGAATCCTTAGGAATTTTCTAACTTTAGGTTAGTCTTTGATTAAGTCTTGGTTTCCTTAGTTTTACGTAAGTTTGTTTATTTATTATTTCCAAATTAGTTTAGTCTTTGTTAGACTATGTTCATCAATTATTTGATGACCGGTCATTGAAATAAACAATGCAAAAAAAAAAAAAAAGATGCCCAACACACATGACCGTTTGGAGAAATAGGTCTTCTTACATTCAGGTTGAACGATTGCATGCCCAGACAAGTGTCCAGCAATTGAAACTCCAAGTTTTACTTTATTTGCAAATTAGTGTGCACTGCCATTTTTGGAAATAAAGATTCTCCACCAACTACACCCAAATTGCATGTAAACGTCCAAATGTATTTTCTTGTTTTTTTTAAATCAAAGTTTATATCTTTTTTTCCATATATAAATGTAGGAGACAATTGCAATTTAATCTTTAATTTTTAATTTTTAATTCTCTCTCTACATTTTCCACAAATCACAATTCTCTCTAAATATAAATCTGAGCAAAAGAAAAAAAGAGTACTAAATTATTAAATTTTGTTGATTATCCAAATACTCCAAATCACAAAATAATCCAAATAATTGAAATAATAGAAATCTCCAAAATTATTCTAACTCCTAAAATCATCTCAACGCGCAAAAGTTTCATAACTTTGATAGTTATCCTAATAATACAAATTTTCATAATTATTCAACCTCACATAATTATCGAAACTCCCAAGATTACCCTAATTATCAAAATTATTCAAACCCCATAAATTTAATTTTTTTCATCTCAGTCATTAAATCAAAATTTGGTGAAACAACCTAACCTTCTCCTTCTGTGACAACCCAAAACCAAAGACAAACAAAGAAACATGGAGAAATTAATGCATGGCGCGAGAAGGAAGATAAAGTGTTGATGTCAGCTTGGTGCTTGGTGAGCACTAATCCAATAGTAGGCAAAAATCAAAGTACAAACAAAAGATGTTGTAAGGTAAATGACGTTTATGACCAATCTAGATTAGAAAATCCAAATGAGATAGTGTGTAAAACCGTTGAGGCTATGAGATGTCGCTTTAGACGACTAAATGAATGTGATAATAAGTGGATCTCATGCTACAAGGAAGTGCTTAGCCGACCTAGAAGAGTAGGACACACATACATGATGATGAGAGTGCTGCTCAACAACTATATGTTGCTGATAATAACGAAAATAAGTTTGTTGATTTAAAAGGTTTTCAATAATGTTAAGAGCAAGCATTCGAAATAGAGCTTTGAAAAAAATGGTTTTCAACAACTGGAGAGTGATGGAAATGAGGAAGTGTCACTCCAAAGTGGTGGGAGCTCAAAAAGATCAAGAGCAGACGTAGGTGGTGAGAATAACCCCGATACTCCTACAAGTATTAATGTTAATGAATCAAATGCCTATCGTTCATAGGGTAGAGATGCAGCAATAAAGGAAAGAAAAGGTAAATCAATAGCTGATTCATCTTCATTTTCTCCATATTATCTTGAATCTATTAAGGCTCTTAGTATTGCACGTCAAGGAAAAGTTGAAGTTTTGCGAAAGAAACTTGATAATGATAGGGAAATTGAAACATCTAGGCTTAGAAGTTGAGATGTCTATACATGAAATGGAGAAAGAAAGGAAACAAGATGCGCATACAATGATGGAAATGAGAATGTTAAGCAATTTATTCGAACGACACAATTTATCACCCCATGAAGAATGTGTGTTAGATCGGATCCAGAAATATTATCCTCCTAATTAGTGGTTATCTTACTTTAAGTATTGTTTGGTAAATTAAGTTCCTATGTTATCTTAGTTTTAGTTAGTTTTTATGTTATTCTACCTACTCTGATTTATTTAGTGTTTGGATTTTCCTACTTTTATTTAGCTTCAGTTTTATTATTGTAATATATTGTTGGCAAAAAAACATTATAATATATTTTTATTATGTTTAATGTGTTATCACCATCTATAAGTGTTCTCGATGTCTAATTGTGTTGTCACCATCAACAAGAACTGTTTTTTATCAAAAATGTCTTGCAGATACCATAGAGTTGTCTACATCTCATTGTGTTGTCTATATCACAAATTTAACAGTATATTGTCAACATTCATATGCGTTGTCTACATCTTATTGTGTTATCTTATTTATCTAAACAACAGACTTCACACTGTATTGTCAACATCACAATGCACTATCAATATCGTAGTTAGCCTTTAAATACTCAATTCCTCGGTGATAAACTCACAACCATCCATCTCCCTTCTTCTCCTTCTCCTTTCTTAAAAAAACCTATGTTATTCTACTTTAAAATATAAGACAATTTCTGAATGCGAATATTCAATTGATTCAACCTTCACCCTTGATTCTTCTAATAATGTTAATGGTGTTAGTTATGAAAACTAATATATTAGACTTTCTAATACTGAAATTAAATTACCATAATTTAATTATGCATGATCTAGTGCATGCAAGTATTAATAAGTGTATAAAACTACAAATAAGAAGAAATTTCCTTACAAAGATTTATGGAAATGGTATACTACAACTTTTGTAGTTTTACAACCTGAATATAAGAGCTCCTTAAACTTAATCCAAAGTAGGATTACTCCTCCTTGTTGCACCCAAGGATTTGCCCCAAAATCCTAGTTTTATTAACTAGATAATAACTAAGACTAACCCTTAATAATACTACAAATATTACTACTTATTAGTAATATAAGATGTATATTATATTTTGTGATTTTATTTGATGAAGATAATGATGAAGATGAATAATAAGATGAACAATTCAACTTATTGTTCTATGTTGAAAAAAAAAACCACCAAGTGCTAATAATGAACAATTTTTCTTCTTTTTCATCAAGTCACATGACCATGAATTGTTGTGGTATTTATAGGCAAATTAGGGTAGTGGAATGTGATGTAAACATCCACTAATGAGTGGAAATATTGCCCAACACTCACCTAATTGTAAGTGTGCGTATTTCGGTCTATATGTGAGTTTTTGGGTCCATTTTTGATTTTTGATATTTGTCCCACAAATACTTATAAATCAAATACTTAATTATCTCATATAATTAATTATTAATTGGACCATTTACCTATTATATGATACAAATAATTAAATAGTATACACTTAACTTTTAAGTGATATTTGACCATTATATCAATATATAATGAGTCATTGGATACCCATTTTAGCTAATATTACAACTCCTTGTAGTATTTATTAGCTAATTACCACTACCTCACAATATATATAAATACCTCAAGGAATTTAGTAAATTAACTTTTAATAATTAAATTTCACTATATTTGATCATATCAAATAAGATAAATATTTTATTAGTCAATTACTACATATAAAATATTTTGGTCTGAGTACAAAGCTCGTTCATCACATTTAAAACTCACTGGACTAATCTTTAGTCAATATTAATAAGGGACTAACTAAAATGTATCTTTATACAACATGATTAGTTTTTCCATTGGGGTTCATCCCTATAGGTGTGACCGAGAGGGATCAGCTAGACACCGCCGTCAAACGACAGTAACGTCAAACTCTAGTCAGCTGAGCGTTACCGATATACGTTGACCAACTGACGAGTATATTATAAATACATCCTAAATTTATTCCTTTAATGAGATTTATTTAGTAAACGCAAAATTGTGGAGGACACCTACTCCAACAAATGGTTGGGATCAAACTACAATATTTTTTAGTCAATGGCAAAATCGAAATATGGAAGAAAATCGTGTAAGGGATTGTGCGGTGGAAGATACCCTTATATCTAATACAAACATATTTCTCCAACCACAAAATCTACCTCCTAGAACAAAGAGACGATATACTGAAAGAAATCGTAAGCAAGGTCATGAACAATTGTTCAATGACTATTTTTCCGATCATCCAATTTATCTAGCTCATATATTTCGTCGTAGATTTAGAATGCAAAAACATGTATTTCTTCGTTTAGTCGCGGCTCTTACTGCAACTAATGACTTCTTTGAACAAGGCCCAAATGGCAGTGATAGGCTTGGGTTCTCATCATTACATAAATGTACTGCTGCTATAAGGGTTTTGGCTTATGGAGCATCGCTTGATTCAGTTGATGAGTATTCACGCATGAGTACAACGGTTATTACGGAGTCCGTCACATATTTTGTTGAAGGTGTGATGGATAACTTTGGAGAACAATATCTCCGAGCTCCTAATGGACAAGATATAGCAAGATTACTTTATGTGGGTCAACAATGTGGATTTCCAGGCATGTTGGGTAGCATAAATTGTATGCAGTGGGAGTGAAAAAATTGTCCAAGTGCATGGGCTGGGCAATATGTTGAAAGCACAAAGACTACCATCATTTTAGAAGTTGTTGCATCACATGATTTATGGATATAACATGCATTCTTTTGACCACCGGGTTCCTGCAATGATATGAATGTTCTTCATCGTTAACCCGTTCTCAATGATATTTTAGAAGGTCGAGCGCCAAGAGTAAATTATACTGTGAATGGTCGAAATTATAACATGGGATATTATTTTACCGATGGTATATATCCTTCGTGGGCTGCATTTGTCAAATCAATTAGTGCTCCATAACTTCAACACATGTTATTTGCTCAATACCAAAAAGCAGTTCAGAAAGATGTAGAACGTGCGTTTAGAGTTTTACAAGCTCGCTTTGCCTTTCTCAAACACCCTTGTCTTATGTGGGATGATCGTATAATGGGAAAAATTATGATGGCTTGTATTATCATGCATACATGATATTTGAAGATGAGCGAGACACATACTTAAATCATTGAGACACAACTAAATTTATAAAGACGTGCTCAGTCTGGGAAGTACATCAAATGGAATAGAAGATCTTAATAGAGGGACTTTCCAATTCTCTACAACAAATTCAAGCCTTAATGGTTATATACAACGTCGCTCTCAACTTCGAGATAGAAATAGACATAGCAATTTTAAAAATGATCTAATTGAAAATATTTGGGAAAAATTTGGTAACGTTAATTAAAAATAATATGTTTTTTTATTGCACTATTACTATAGTCATATATGTTTTTAGAGTGAAGTTTATGAGCTATCTCATGTTTTTAATGCAATTTATGTATAATTCTGGTATTCGTATCGCATATAAATATTTTCACATACTCTGTATTATTTATTTTCATTTTTCATAAAAAAAATTAATTAAAAAAATAAAATAATGATTAATAGTAAAGTAAAAAGTAAGAGGGATGTTTGGGAAACGTGATTAAGGTGGTCATTGATAAACTTATAAATAACAGTAGGTCATGAGAGATGGTCATGAATATAAATGTATTGTTTTTATTGGTGACCTAGGTCATGGGTGGTTATTGAGGAACATAGTCTTAGGGTAGTTTAAATATAAACACTAACTTAGCTTAACTATTCTTTTAGGAGAGATTTATGTATGAGGCAAACACATTAAGAGTTTTAAGAGACAGGTATTGAAGAACTCTGTGCTCATCTTTTGTAATAGGTAATTTTCCCAACAAATATTTTTCCTCGCCCTAGTGGACATAGCTATCACATTGATAGTGAACCACGTATATATTGTGACTTTTATTTTTTGCATCTACTCTATATCGCTTCCGCGCACAACACATTTCAATGCACTAGAAATATTGATCGGTCTCTTCGTGAACCTTTAGAGGCATTCTTTATATGAACGAGGAAACTCATTTGGGTAAGTATTTAGGATGTCCTAAAATTGACAACCGAATGACTAAAAACACTTTCTAGAGTATTATTCAATCTTCTTGCACTCAATTATCGAATTTAAATCGAATTCATAAAGCCAAGCAGATAGACTAGTTCTTGTCCATGTTAATTTAGCCGCGAAAGGAACTTTTCAAATGCAAAGCTTCCTCCTTCCTTCATCGATCGACGATAAATTAGATAAAATTAATAGAGACTTTTTATAGAATAGGAATCCTTGTCAGCGCACCCTTAATTTGATTTGCTGACATAAAATTTGTTTACCAAAGTCAGTTGTTGGCCTAGGAATTAAATCTTCTAGAGCAGCCAATAAAGCTCTTCACATGAAACTTTTATGGAAAGTTCTTATGGATAAGGAAAGTACATGGGTCAAAGTGATAACTAAAAACACAAATTCTCGTTTAAGACATGTATTATCTGTGTTAAGCTTAAGACGTGTCAAATATATATACCAAATCATCCCGCTTGTTGCCTAAAAAATACCAAATTTTTTGTCTTTATTACCACCATGTGGTGGTATTTGACCTGTCTTAAGATTAAGACAGATACTGCCCGTCTTAAGCAAGACTTATAGAAAAACACAAATTCCTGAGAAATTGTTCAATCATTTATCATAAGCCTAATTCGGTCTCTTCTTGACAATGACGTAAACTTATGAGTTTTCGGACTCTATTTAGAAAATGGTTGAAATGACAGTTAGGTAATGGTAGCAATATTAAATTTTGGTCTGATAATTAGCTCTATTACCAGTAATATTGATGCAGATATTACCCGATCTTGATCTTTTTGTTAAAGATTTTATAACCCCTGGTAAACAATGGGATGTTAGTAAATTATCCAATGTAGTGAATAAGGATATTGTTAATCAGATACCTAATATTCCACTACAACATAATGATATTCATATACCCAAATTTAAGGGCTGTCTCTGTGGGTGAAAATTTATCTACAAAAACATCATCTGGTTAGCACAAGGTTTGTTCGATCGAAGTCTTAATAAAAGCGAATTTCAGTAAATTTGGAAATTGAATATTCCTCCAAAGTTAAAAAAAAATTCCTTGGAAAACTTGTGTTGACGGCCTTCCTACGAAATATAGGCTACTTAAATGTCATATTAATGTACCGCCTCAGTGTGTTTTGTGCAACCATCCTATTGAAAATAGAGATCATTTCTTTTTCAAATGTCAATCTAGCTTAAATTCGACACTACACACTAATAATTAGAAGGATCTACCCAAACTAATAAGAATCCCCAAAACTGAGAAAGTCAAAGGAAAATAAGCAAGATAAGATGCTTACCAAAGAACAATGGAGGAAAATAGAATAATAATCCAATGTTGAAGCTCAATAATCAATAATTAAGACGGAAATAAGAATTGAGATAATGAGTTATTAAGATTTGAGAGAGTTCTAGAGAGAGATTAAATGAAGAGAGATAAAGTGTAATACTTTGTATTCTTTGAGTAAGGTACTAAGTCGAGTAAAGCATACTCGGCCGAGTAGGGGGTAAGTGTCGCTTAGGCACGCTACTGCTTAGGATGCACTCGGTCGAGTGTGGGTGTACTCGACCGATTGCAGGGTACTTGGCCGAGTGACATTCGTGTTTAATGAAAGAACATGTGTTAATTGGTGCATTTTTGGGGTGGAGACCGTGTGAGCTAGCGGACATTGACATTCGACGTTTACCTTTTGTGTTGACTATACTTTCTAAACTCGTATTTGTTTCGAGGGACTGTGTCTCCCTATTGTAGTTACGTTCTTTATTGTTGGTGTGCTTGACGATTCCTCGCAATATTTCTTTCATGTAAAAGTTTTAAAAGTCCCTTATTTCCGCTACTACTGTAATACATGGTATTTTTAGAGACCTTTGACCAACCCTTGACCTTAAGTTTTTGACCTTATGAGACTATCCATAGGATAGCATTGGGAGACCATGTACTCTTCATGGGAGAGTACTCGACCTAGTAGACTGTACTCGGTCGAGTGCTAATGACACTTGACCGAGTGAAGATCACTCGACCGAGTGAAGATCACTCGACCGAGTGTCCCTTTTACTTGGTCGAGTATTGCGGAGTCAGACCGTGTTAGTTATATATCGGGAGGATGCGACTTTAATCATTATTTTTACAAATCCTTCCTTTCCCTCTCTAAACCTAAACCTAATTCCTTAATGTTTTCCCAAAACCTAACCACCCTATGAGAATACACCTAGGGAACCGGTGCAGGAGCCTAGCAGCAAGCGCGATAGCCTTGCTAGAGGAGACCACTAGCATGATTACGTAAGTACCTTCCTTGTAAGTTGTTAATTGACTCTAGTGACCTTAGTTGTGATAGGAATTGTGTTGTTATTGTAGGTTCGTATTGGAGATGTTATGGGTGCATGTACCTGTGTGTGTGCGTCGGATGGTGGCTGTGTGCAGGAACGCTAAAGGTAGGGTTTCCCTACTTAGTACAGTTATGCTAATTAAGGTGATGAGATGTATTGTATATGTTATTTGATTGATTGGTGATGATGGTGATGGAGTTCGATATTGGAGTTTGAGTTGTTACTATGGTTACTATGGTTACTATGTTGGTGATCCGTCGGGAAACGGTTTCACACCCCGAGTTCGCCCCTCGTAGTTCTTCCACTACGAGAGGGATGTGCACATTAATGTTCCGGGTACTCTCGCTGCGGTGAGAGGGGATTTCGACGCCTATGGCTGCAGGCTAGGGTCAATTGGTGGTTTTGCAGGTCAGGGATGGTACCCTGACACTGCTGAGGTAACCGCTGCGGTGGCCCTCCAGTTTCTCTTTCCCTATTGCTTGTCTTGTACATTGGTCGGTATATTCGTTACTGGCCCCTTTTGTTGTTGAAACTGTGATGATCCATTTGGGGATGGGGAGCAGATGGATTACATGTTTGTATTTGTGATGATGTGGGGGATAGCTGGAACGTGACGAGTCGATGCCATGTTACTGCTGCTGAGTCTAGAATTCACAAGACGAGTTTATTGTATTTAGTCTTGTTGCATAGCTATGTAATAAAGACTAAAGCATGTTATATATATTTATGTATGTTTATTTACTGTCTTATGATGTACACTACCTGGAGTGTAAACTACTAAGGTTTACAAGTTTTAAGGAAGCTTGATTAGATTGACTCAAACTGAGAACAATGTCAAGTAACAAGTGGGTGTTGTTTTAGAGAGGGTGAGTTGTTTAGCTAAAAACTCTAGGGATATGACTTAGAGACACTCCTCTACAGCAAGGCACAAGAGAAAGGACTCAAAGACTGGTTTTAGAGACAGTTTTCAAGTGTTACAGCAAAGCACAAACACCCTAGACTAGACTCAACAGCAAGCAAGTTAACCACAGCAAAGCACAGATATAACTTGACTCACAAGACAAGGCACTGATCAAACACCTTGAAGATGTATCAGGCTTGTTTCAAACTACAGCTCTTAGCACAAGTTTGATAGATTTGAGGGATTTCTCAAAGTTAATTCATTCATAAAAGTCTAATGAAACAAACATACAAGACCTCCTTATATAGAGAGGCTGATATCTTGTGAGCCATTGGATGTAAAGGATTATCCAAGGGCCAACTTAGGGTTCAAACTACTACTACTGACACTAATTAAGAGCCTCACAATAGGACGAGCTCAACAACTATAAAGTTCAGACACAAAACACAAAAACAGACTGAATCAAAAAGCAAATAAAGCAGTTTTGGAGTTTTTCCTGAAATGGAAATTTGTTGTTCTTGTTGCCTTGTTGCTTTGCCTGGATGTTTTGCTCCTTCTTGGGACTCTCTACTCTTATTAGGACTTAGATAAAACCTGCCTTGGACGAGGACAAGTTGACTTAAACAAAAGGAAACCACAACCTGACCTTGTACCTTCTCTGCCTTAATGGTTCACTGGACTCTAGCTTGGGGTGTCTGTTTCATGAGTTTTTGCTAGACTTCAAAAAGGGTTGTCCTGGCCAAACTTGTAGTTTAGTGGGTTGGCTTGATGGTAGGCCATGGTGGGGGTGGTTGGGATGCCCTGGTGTACCTCCTAGGTGCAGGGTTTGTTGATTGGTCTGCCTGATCCTGAATGGCTCTGTTTCTGTCTTGTGTGGATAATGTGGGTTGTGTTGGGGCTTGGTATGGCTTGCTGAGTCTTGGACTGTCTTCCTCACTGTTGTGGCTTAGCCTGGCTTGATCTTGGCTTGTCATAGCTTGTTGTTTGGACCTTGTAACTCGAGCTTCCATCTGAGGGGTCCTTGGGGTCAGGTTTGTCTTGTTTGTGGCTTGATCATCAAGACCCCTTGGGTGAGCTCCTGCTGCAGCCTCCGCAGGTTGAAAAGGGCTTGACCTCAAGCATGTGTCTTCCTCTCCCTCAGAGTCTTCATAGAAGGGACTAAGATCTCCAACATTGAATGTCCCATGGACTGCATACTCTCCTGGTAGATCAATTCTGTAGGCATTAGGACCTATCTTTTCTATGACTTGAAAAGGACCATCTGCTCTTGGCTCTAGCTTATTCTTTCTCTTGGAAGGGAACCTTTCTTTCCTTAGGTTGATCCATACTAAATCTCCTGGTGCAAAGTCTTTCTTGGCCTTAGGAACCTTGGCATTTCTCTTGTATAGATCATTAGTTCTCTCAATTTGTTTTCTGACTGACTCATGGAGTTTTAGCATTTGTTCTACCCTCTTCTTGGCATCATAGTGGATCTCTGACCTGCACACATTAGACAAACTCAAAGGCATTAAGGGGTTAGTACCATAGACCACTTCAAAGGGGGAGTGGCTTGTGGCTGCTGATGGAGCTCTATTGAAAGAGAACTCTGCTTGAGCCAACTTCAAATCCCAATCCTTGAGAGATTTGCTGACTATACACCTCAAGATCCTTCCCAAGGTCTTGTTGGTCACCTCAGT
Source organism: Heliosperma pusillum (assembly GCA_022085475.1). Taxonomy (NCBI): domain Eukaryota; kingdom Viridiplantae; phylum Streptophyta; class Magnoliopsida; order Caryophyllales; family Caryophyllaceae; genus Heliosperma; species Heliosperma pusillum. The sequence continues at coordinate 25,960 of JAIUZE010003263.1, read as the reverse complement.
TTGGCCATCTGTTTGAGGATGATGGGAGGTACTAAACAACAACCTAGTGTTAAGCAGCTTCCACAATGTTCTCCAGAAATGGCTCATAAACTTTGTGTCTCTGTCAGATACAATAGTCCTTGGGACTCCATGTAACCTCACCACCTCATCAAGGTATAGCTCTGCTACACTCACAGCATCCTCAGTCTTCTTACAAGCAATGAAATGTGCCATCTTACTGAACCTATCCACAACCACCATGATAGAATCTTTCCCTCTTGCTGTCCTAGGCAATGCTACTATGAAATCCATGCTTACATCTTCCCAAGGCCTACATGGGACTGGTAGGGGAGTGTAAGGTCCTGCTTGAAAAGAACTCTTGGCCTTTTGACAAACTCCACACCTTCTGAGTACTATTTGGACTTCTCCCATCATCTTAGGCCAGTAGAACTGATCCTGCAGTATGTCCACAGTCTTCTGAACCCCAAAGTGTCCTCCAAGGCCACTCCCATGCACCTCCTTGATCAATAGACTCCTATAAGATCCTCTGGGAACACACAGCTTGTTTCCTTTAAACAAGAATCCATTTTGCAGAGTGTAGGGTGAATCAGCGGTCCTTGTTCCCTCTTTCTGTGCTAACCAATCTTCTGCAAAGTCTGGATCTTCTTGATACATGTCCTCCATGAACTCAAAGCCAAAAACCCTTTGCTCTATAGTTGATAGCAGAGTGTACCTCCTTGATAAAGCATCAGCCACCACATTCTGTTTGCCCTCTTTGTATTTGCTAGAAAAGGTGAATGATTGGAGGAACTCCACCCACTTAGCATGCCTGTGACTGAGCTTATGTTGACCTCCTATGTACTTCAATGCCTCATGATCAGAGTGTAGGACAAAAGGCTTGTGCTTCAGGTAATGACTCCAATGCCTTAGAGCTCTGACAAGAGCATATAACTCTTTATCATATGTAGAATAGTTCAGCTTGGCACCACTTAGTTTTTCACTAAAGTAGGCTACAGGTTTCTTCTCTTGGATGAGGACAGCTCCAATCCCCACTCCACTTGCATTACACTCAACCTCAAATAGGCAATCAAAGTTTGGCAACCTGAGGATAGGTGCACTGCACAAGAGCTTCTTCATGTGTTTGAAATCCTGCAAGGCATTCTCAGTCCAAGTGAACTCTCCTTTCTTCATACATTCAGTGAGGGGTGCTGCAATAGTGCTAAAGTTTTTAATGAACCTCCTATAGAAGGATGCTAGGCCATGAAACCCTCTCACTTCTGTAATGTTCTTAGGGATAGGCCAAGACTGTACTGCAATGATCTTGTCTTGATCAACTGAAATGCCTCTACCAGACACCACATATCCTAGAAACTTGACTTCCTCAGTCATGAAGGTGCATTTCTCAAGCTTCCCAAAGAGCTTACTCTCCTTAAGTATTTCAAACACAGCCTCAAGATGCCTCAAATGATCATCCTTGCTCTTGCTGTAGATGAGGATATCATCAAAGTACACCACCACAAATCTCCCTAGGCAAGGCCTAAGCACTTCTGTCATCAATCTCATGAAGGTACTTGGGGCATTTGACAGGCCAAAGGGCATGACAAGCCACTCATAAAGGCCATGCTTTGTTTTGAAGGCTGTCTTCCACTCATCTCCTTCTCTGATCCTCAATTGATGGTAACCTTGCCTCAAATCAATCTTAGAAAAGAACCTTGAGCCACTCAGCTCATCCAACATGTCATCAAGCCTAGGTATAGGGAACCTATACTTGACTGTGATGTTGTTGATAGCCCTGCTATCTATGCACATCCTCCAAGTCCCATCCTTCTTAGGAACCAATAAAGCAGGCACAGCACATGGACTTAATGACTCCCTTACAAACCCTTTACTCATCAATTCTCCAACTTGCTTCTGCAGCTCTTGTGTAGCCTTAGGATCACATCTATAGGCTGGTCTATTAGGTAGTACAGACCCTGGCACAAGGTCTATCTGGTGTTCAATTCCTCTCAAAGGGGGTAAGCCATCAGGAAGTTCCTCTGGAAACACTTCCTTGAACTGATCAATGAGGGGCTTAACTTCTGCAGGGATCACCTTAGACTCCTCTCCCTGAACTTCTTTTGACAGCAACATTAATATAGGTTGCTCTTCACTACACTCTTTGACCATTGCTGACTCAGACAGAAACAAAACTCCACTAAAATCCTCAGTCATACTAGGACTCCCATAGCTCTTCTGATGTGGTGGCAAGGGAGCTAATGTCACCTTCCTGCTCCCATGCTTGAAGGAATAGGTGTTGCTTCTTCCTTGGTGTATGGAGCTTTTATCAAACTCCCATGGCCTTCCTAATAGCAAGTGACAGGCATCCATTGGAACCACATCACACAATACTTCATCCTTGTACACACTTCCAATGGAGAAAGGGACCATACATTGCTTATCCACCTTAACCTCTGCTCCCTTACTCAGCCACCTCAACTTATAGGGGTGAGGGTGATCTTGAGTGCTCAACTTCAGCTTATCAACCATAGTAACAGAGGCCACATTGGTACAACTACCTCCATCTATAATAAGGTTACAAACCCTCCCTTGTATGGTACATCTGCTCCTGAAAATGAGGGACCTTTGATCCTCCTCCAAAGGTATCTGTTGTGAATGCATTACTCTCCATAGGACCAAGTTGTGGCCTGTGTCAGGGAGGGCCACTATTGCCTCCTGACTAGACTCTTCTTCCTCACTCACCACTTCTTCAACCTCAGGTTCATCCCTTTCATACTCAACTAGACCTTTTTTCTCCCAAGCCTCAACCTCCATTATAGTTAAGGTCTTCTTAGAAGGGCAATCCTTCCTGAAATGCCCATAGCCTTGACATTGGAAGCACCTAATTCTGTTCTCAGTCAATGAGGTGCTTGGCTTTTGACCCATGATGCTCTCTCAGATAAGATTCAACAGGTTTGTCTCCTTGTTTCAACTTAGACAACTTGATAAACAGATCCTGGGTGTAATCCTAAGCAACAAACTTGTCTAACAGTTTCTTTTTCAGTTTAGTCCAAGACTTGATGGGTTCTTTGCCTTCTCTAGCCCTTAACCCTTTCATGGTTTCATACCAAAGGGAAGCATACCCTTTTAGTTTAAGGATGGCTACTTTAAAAGACTTAGAATCATTATATCCTTTGTACTCAAATATCCTTTCTACTTCTCTTAACCATTCTAACAAATCATCAGGATTAAGACTACCATAAAACTCAGGGATGTCTACCTTAAGATGCTTGTCTATGTGCCTGTGAATGGAAGCCCTGCTCCTTGTTAAGTCATCTGAGTCTGGATACTCTTCATCATCAGGTGGCCTTCCTCTGCCTCCTCCTTGGCCTCTTCCACGCCCTCTGCCTCTTCCTCCAGCAAGCAAATGGTTGCCTATTACCTGGTCCAGGGTTCTGGTTAGAGTGGTTACAATCCCAGCCAGATCCTCCATCCTTGCTTCTACTCCTGCCAGTCTCTCTTCACTCATTGGGCTATTTTTGTGTTTTTAAATGTAGTTAGGGAAAATGAACTCACTAAGACTCTCAACCAAAGCTCTGATAACCAATTTGGAGTGTAAACTACTAAGGTTTACAAGTTTTAAGGAAGCTTGATTAGATTGACTCAAACTGAGAACAATGTCAAGTAACAAGTGGGTGTTGTTTTAGAGAGGGTGAGTTGTTTAGCTAAAAACTCAAGGGATATGACTTAGAGACACTCCTCTACAGCAAGGCACAAGAGAAAGGACTCAAAGACTGGTTTTAGAGACAGTTTTCAAGTGTTACAGCAAAGCACAAACACCCTAGACTAGACTCAACAGCAAGCAAGTTAACCACAGCAAAGCACAGATATAACTTGACTCACAAGACAAGGCACTGATCAAACACCTTGAAGATGTATCAGGCTTGTTTCAAACTACAGCTCTTAGCATAAGTTTGATATATTTGAGGGATTTCTCAAAGTTAATTCATTCATAAAAGTCTGATGAAACAAACATACAAGACCTCCTTATATAGAGAGGCTGATATCTTGTGAGCCATTGGATGTACAGATTATCCAAGGGCCAACTTAGGGTTCAAACTACTACTACTGACACTAATTAAGAGCCTCACAATAGGACGAGCTCAACAACTATAAAGTTCAGACACAAAACACAAAAACAGACTGAATCAAAAAGCAAATAAAGCAGTTTTGGAGTTTTTCCTGAAATGGAAATCTGTTGTTCTTGTTGCCTTGTTGCTTTGCCTGGTTGTTTTGCTCCTTCTTGGGACTCTCTACTCTTATTAGGACTTAGATAAAACCTGCCTTGGACGAGGACAAGTTGACTTAAACAAAAGGAAACCACAACCTGACCTTGTACCTTCTCTGCCTTAATGGTTCACTGGACTCTAGCTTGGGGTGTCTGTTTCATGAGTTTTTGCTAGACTTCAAAAAGGGTTGTCCTGGGCAAACTTGTAGTTTAGTGGGTTGTCTTGATGTTAGGCCATGGTGGGGGTGGTTGGGATGCCCTGGTGTACCTCCTAGGTGAAGGGTTTGTTTATTGGTCTGCCTGATCTCGAATGGCTCTGTTTCTGTCTTGTGTGGATAATGTGGGTTGTGTTGGGGCTTGGCATGGCTTGCTGAGTCCTGGACTGTCTTCCTCACTGTTGTGGCTTGGCCTGGCTTGATCTTGGCTTGTCATAGCTTGTTGTTTGGACCTTGTAACTCGAGCTTCCATCTGAGGGGTGCTTGGGGTCAGGTTTGTCTTGTTTGTGGCTTGATCATCAAGACCCCTTGGGTGAGCTCCTGCTGCACTACCTCGGGCAACCGAGATGGTAGTGCCCTTATTTATTAGGGAAGGTCTTGCAGAAGGCTCCTTGGTAAGTGTGGGTGTTACAAAGTGGTATCAGAGCGACGATTTTGGAACCCGAACCCAACGATAATAGATGTGTCAATTAAAATGAACCAGGTGTATGTGTGTTAGAGGCCCCTATAATAATTTTGGGTGAGAAGGCGCCCTCATTCCGAGATCTTGGCTCTAATATGCTTAAGGCGAAACGTCGTTAAAGGGTAGGTAGTTAGTAAAGTGTCTATATGGAGTACTTGTTGTGAAAGCATGTGTGAATCTATGCGTCTTGGAGTGCAAGAGGTCGGTGATGAATTGTATGGAATTATCTGGACTGACGTGTGACCTCGTCTATGTATTGTTGATTGTGAAAAATATAGTGTGATATATGAATGTATCATTAAGATATGTGTGTGTACAATAAGCATGTGATATGAATATAATGGCATGAAGCTTGATTCAATTGTATGGTATTGTTAACTGTGTTGCTGTGCTATATATGTGTGTAATTTGCTAAAATGATTAGGTGAGAGAACTTATCTGGTATAAATTAGAAAGGTAAGTGACTAACACGCGACGAGCTCAGGGATCTTGCGCTGAATTCTAAGCGGTATTGCTGATTTTGCAGGGACAATAATCGATTTCAGCCTAAAATTTTTGTGATTTAAATGTTTTGTGTTGACGTGAGCATACTCGACTGAGTAGCCTGTACTCGACCGAGTAGGCCTAACTCCACCGAGTAACTAGGACACTCGACCAATGATATAGTGTCATTTCACCCTCATTTTCCACCCCTTTTTGCCTCGTTTTGCTTGCCTTTAACGCTCCCTAAGAGCGTCTAAGAGCGTTTCTACATGTTTTACCTTCTTCTAGCACAATTCTTTCTTCTATTATGTTTTTGTAGGTAAACCGCCACTTGGGGGCGATTTCTACCTAACTTTGATCGAAAAAGAAGAAGGTTGTGACTTGATTGTGACTTGATTGATTTTAAGCACCACAAGGGCCTTAGTTTCGTGGCTAAGTTGGATTGGATATGAGTCTACTTTGTATCGAAATGGACAAAGCCTTACTTGTGATTGTTCGAAGATTACGCCCAAGCCTTTGATCGATTATTAAGAGCATTAAGTGGCATGGACAATGTCAACGAAGAATTGTTCCAACAAAATCCGCCACTTGATTGAGTTTGGTTGAGTCCTCACCATAACCTCCGTTTGTATATACGTTTTCCCTTACCTTTTTCATTGCATCTGAGTTCTTTTTATCTCAATTCTTCTTTGAGTCTTATAGGCTATGCCTCGAATGGTTTGGGTCAGGTTAAGATTGTACCTCACTTAGTTGCATATTAGGTGTCATGTTTAGACTTTCCTGTGGTTGGTACTAGGGGTGTTCAGGAAAAACCGAACCGTCAAACCGAAAAACCGCATTTTTTTTAGGTTCGGTTAACCGAACCGTAATGCCCAAAACGGTTCGGTTAACCGAACCGTAATTAAATAGTTTTCACGGTTCGGTTACGATTCGCTATTTAAACTTCACGGTTAACCGAACCGAACCGTTTTGGGAAAAACATAGGACTTAATTTCTGGGCTTCCTACTAAATGTCTAATAGTCTAATACCCAGCCCAAACCAAAAACCATTCTCAGCCACTTAAATTTAACAAAACCCTAAAATCCCTTCTCAATTTCTCATTTACCTAAATCCCCAAAATCCATTTACCTAAATCCATTCGCCGCCTTCTCACGACTCACGCGTTTTCGCCGCGTTCCTCCTCTTTGTCGTTTTCTCGCTGTCTCTCCGTATCTTTGTTGGTGTCTCGCCGCCTTCCTTCTTCTTCGTTGTAAGTTTTTTTGATATTCATTTGATAATATTCATTTGATTGATGAATATTATAACAGTCTCGCCGTCGCCGTCGTAGTTTTATGTGTTTTTTTGATATGTTTGATTGTTCTTCTTCGTTCGTTTTCGTTCGCCGTCGCCGTCGCCGTCGCCGTCGCCGCTCATGTTCTTCTTCGTTCGTTTTTGTCGCCGTCGCCATATCTTTGCAATCTTTACTCTTTAGTACTCTTTCTTCATTTGATTGTTTGCTTGTTTATGTGTTTCTAATCTTCTATGGTCAATTGGTCATTTGATATATAATATACAGTAATTGAATTAAATATATCAAAATTAAATCCAAATAAATGAAAACGGAATCGTACTTAACAGCAAGGCTAGCAATGGAATCGCCTCCAGAAATCCGATGCGAAATCGCGAATTTACTTAAATGAAACTCGTTCCGTGGCCTGTTTTGATAGTTGCAATCCTTTTTGTAATGGCAGGTTCAATAGTTCTCATGGAAAGCCAACAAAGCACTGGTACCCGAATTAATGAAGGTGTCAATATTGAAAGCGAGGAGAGCGGGTCATTGGTTGTATTGGAGAAGCCGCAAAGGAAAAGAAAAAGGCAGGCTACGGAGACAACCAATGTATGTAATACTAACACTGCTGGTCGTAGAAGGTCTCAATACCATGTTCATTTTGAAAAAACTGAGATACCAGATAAAGTAAAATGCAAGTATTGTTCAAAGTTAATGACTCATAAACCGGGTAATGGGACTACTTCTTTGAAAACTCACCTCGAAAGATGCCCAAAATATCCTGCCAACTTAGATAGGAAACAAAAACTTATTGATTTTGAGTGTCAAACAGTTGAGAATGAAGATGGGACTACTGAAATCATAAAAGTACCAAAATTGTGGCAGCATGATCAAGTTGTTAGTAGAAAAGAATGTGCTAAAATGCTAATTATTGATGTGTTGCCCTTTGCTTTTGTTGAGGGTGTTGGTTTTCGTAGGTTTTGCAAAGTGTTGTGTCCTGAGTTTGTTCCTCCTTCACGGAGTACCGTGACAAGGGATTGCTATAGTCTTTTCATTGATGAGAGGGTAAAGTTGAAAGATTTCTTTAGTAAATTGTCTTCTAGAGTGTGTCTTACTACTGATACATGGACCTCAGGTCAAAATTTGAGTTACATGTGTTTGACGGCTCACTTTATAGATGATAATTGGAAGTTGCATAAAAGAATAATAAACTTTTGCCCTATTGCTGGTCATTCTGGTGAAATAATTGGTAGATCCATAGAGCAATGTCTAATTGAATGGAATCTTAAAAAAGTTTTGACATGCACGGTTGACAATGCTAGTGCAAATGATGTGGCCATTCAATACTTGAACAGAAGAGTAAATTTTTGGAAAGGAACTGTGTTGGATGGTAAATACTTGCATATGAGGTGTGTGGCACATATTTTGAATTTAATTGTTAAGGATGGCCTTAAAGAACTTGACGTCTCCATTCTTAGGATTCGATGTGCTGTGAGATATGTGAGGGCTTCACCCGCTAGAGATAAAGCTTTCAAGGCTTGCATAAATGAAGTGAATATTAAGTGTAAAGGTCTTGTGTCTTTGGATGTTGAAACAAGATGGAATTCCACATTATTAATGTTACAATCTGCTTTAAAGTTTAAAGAGGCGTTTGCTAATTTGAGTAGTAAAGGTGGTGCGTATACTAGGCATATGAACAAGCATTATGGTGTGCCTAATGATAATGACTGGAAAGCAGTTGAGACTTTCTTACCATTTCTTGAAATTTTTTATGATGCTACTTTACACGTTTCAGGAAGCCTTTATGCTACTAGTAATGTTTTTATACCCCAAATTGTTTGTGTTGGTAGTCTTATATCTTCTTATTGTGATCATGAAAACGCACAAATTAAAAGCATGGCTTTAAAGATGAAGGTTAAACATGACAAATATTGGGCGGATATTGATAATGTTAATGTGTTATTGTTCATTGCCGTTATTCTTGACCCAAGACATAAATGGGTGTTTGTGGAGTGGACTGTTAGAGAATCTTTTGATGAGGAGAGTGCAAATGTGTTGATTCTTACCATAAAAAGATGTCTTAAGGCACTTTTTGAGTCTTACGACACCTCTCCTACCCCATTAGAGAAGAGGTCTGATGAAGCTTGCTCTAGGTTTGTTTCTCCCATCCCCACGAGTAGTGATAACACTGATAAGGAGAGTGATACGAAAGTTGATTCCGTAAAACTTCTTATGGAAAGGTTTAGGCAAGATTTAGGTTCTTCTATTGCGGTAGAGAAGAAGTCCGAGTTGGATATGTATCTAAGTGATCGTGTGGAACCAAATGATAAAAGTTTTGATTTATTAGGGTGGTGGAAGGATAGTTTTAAGAGAAGGTATCCAACTCTAGCTAAGTTGGCAAAAGATATTCTTGTTATACCAATCTCAACTGTTGCTTCGGAATCTGCCTTTAGTACGGGAGGTCGTGTCTTAGATTCATTTCGTACCTCTTTAACCCCGAGTCTTGTTGAGGCTTTGATTTGTTGTCAAGATTGGCTTCGTCAATCTCATGGTCCTCTTATTATAGAGGAAAGGCTAGCTGATTTGGAAGCTTTTGAAGAAAGTAAGTATTCTGTTTTTTTGCATATCTTACAATTTCATTTATTTGTTTTTTTTTTTTGTTTTTAAAATCTTTTATAGCCTCTTTTATAATTTTCAGTAAGTGTTTCACATAGCAATTATCTATATACAGAAAGTCATAGATTGTGATAACTGTTTTTTTTTTCTATTTTAGGTATACAAGATCTGTTGATTAAGCAACCGGAGATAGTTATTGACGAGTCATTGGCGGTGTCCTTTGATGACGATGGATTCGGACTGGTCAATGAAGAGTCTGTGTCTTGAATAGTTGAATCGTAGTTATGAGGATTTTTTTTATTTGTATTTGAACTTTGGATATTTTAGACTTTGAGTTTGTATGAATTTTAGACGTTGTGTTAATGTTTTTTATTTTATTTTAAGTACCTAGACGGCTACAAAGTCTAGAAACTTGGAAAACTAGAATTGTGTATGATTGCGAAAGTCGGGAACCGTTAGTAATGCTACAACGTCTCTTTGGTTTCATATAAATTGCTGTAAATTGTAATTTAAAACGGTTCACGGTTAACCGTAAAACCGAACCGTTTTGTTCGGTTAACCGAACCGAAATAAACCGTATCAAACAGTTCGGTTTAGGGTCGACTTGCAGCCGAAACGTATATTCGGTTCACCGTACAAACGGTTCGGTTCGGTTAACCGAACCGCGAATGAACACCCCTAGTTGGTACCCTCATGAGGGGCCGATGTCTTAGCCTTTACCGCCACAACAAGACTCCAAAATGATACATTTAGTTTAGCTTGCATTCACGTAGATCATGCATTACTTGTAATACATCACTTTGCATTTAGTATTAATCATATTTATTAGTTCGTGCATTTCACATAGTAGTAGTTCATTTGCATAACTAACCTTGTTGTATACTTTGTACATTTTGATGATAATTCTCAAAAACCAAAAACCCAAAAACAAGTTTTTTATTTTTCAAAATATTTAAAAAACACAAAAACATGTTCTTTTCCTTTTAGAAAATCATTCAAAAACCCCAAAAACACGTCTTTCTTTACTTTCAATAATCTCATTTCATACATTGGGGACAATATATATTCCTATGTGGGGGATGAGAAATTATATTTCATTTTAATTTGATTTGAAATTTTTTTTAAAAAAAATTCCAAAAACAACATGTCTTTCTTTTGTATATTTTGTATTTTTAAAAAACATTTAAAAATCCAAAAAATTGAAAAGGTTTGAAAAATCCTAAAAATTAGCTTGTGTATATCTTAGTTTGTGTATATATTTTCATTGTTTTCTTCTAACCTCCATACATAGGTCCGCTACACATCGCTAAGAAACTTATTGAAGGGATTAATAAGAATGCCATGGTATGATCGCTCATATTCCTTCCCCTTCTTTCTTTCTCTACTTCTTATCATTTGAGAAGTTTTGGAGCATGTGTGGATTTTGAGGAATTGGCGGTTGTGTCACTTATGTGCTGTTAGGAGGTTACATTAGATTGTTTGTCACGTAGTTATTAGAGCATTTGCATTAGCTTTGTATATATGTTGCTTAGTACTAGGCCATGACATATAGTTGCATCTAGGAAACTTTGCGAAATACCCAATTTGGAAACTTGACAAGATTGGATAGGCCTTTGTAGATACTTTCTTTGCTTAGCACTTTGCCTACTAATGGATTTTGAAACACCCTTTTATGTGTATTTTTGGTGTAAATTTTGCACCGTTTCCTAGAGCCTAGTCAAGGGCATGCATTTACCATTTTGACCACCCCTATGGCGTGATAATTCCTTGGTGAACGCTTTCCTAGGTGACTCTCGGGGCCGTGTAATTGTCCAATCATCACACTTCATCACATTTTACAAAAAGGAAATCTTTTCCATCACAAATACAAAGAAAATTGAGTTCAAACAAATTGAAAAAGAAAGCTTGAAATTTTGCATTATTTTTGCCTTAGTCCTAGCTTAGGGAGTGCATATGGAGACTTCTAGGTTCTTCTAGAGTACCCTCATTACATATGGGGTCGCTCTCATTGTCGCTTCGGCGAGGATTTGCCTATTGTTGGTCTCCGCCGCACACCTTTCGCTAGGCTACCTTGCCCTCAAAAGGCACCCAAGTCAAGCTAGAAATCAAAACAAAAATAAAAACTCCAAAAACAAATACCAAAAAAATCAAATAAGAACTCAAACATCTCATTTCCTTACATTTTTTATGATTACATTTGCATTACATGGCCAAGGAGGGACGATCCTTCCTCCCACTTAGGTGGGCGGCGGGATTCTGATCCTACACTGTCTTCTAACGCCATAGGGACCTCGCTCTCCATTCCGCCTTATCACCCTTGAGAAAGCATTATAGTGAATGTGAACGAATACACCAAATTTACACATTTAGGAGGTGATTCTATTCTTAGGCTTAGTTCTTCGTAAAACTAGTAACTACATAGGGGTTTGCATGCTTGAATCGTTTCCATTTTGGATGAACCTCAGCACATGGATGAGGCATGTTGCTATTTACTTTTGTTGATGCATTCTTATTTGTATTGTGTGCTTTATTGATTAGAATGCATCGGGATTTTGGCAAGACCCCACTTGCCTTGCAAGAAGGTATCCTACCTCATGGATACCTTGTTGTGAGTTGAAAGGACGGAGCAAGGCCCGTTAATTGCCTTGTATCGGTTAGGTTTAGCGTAGTAAGGGTCTTGACTTTGTTCATCCTTACTCGGGACGAGTAAGGGTTTGGTTTGGGGAGATTTGATATAGTGTCATTTCACCCTCATTTTCCACCCCTTTTCGCCTCGTACTTCTTGCCTTTAACTCTCCATAAGAGCGTTTCTACGTGTTTTATCTTCTTCTAGCACAGTTCTTGCTTCTATCATGTTTTTGTAGGTAAACCGCCACTTGGGGAGATTTCTACCTAATTTTGATCGACAAAGAAGAAGGTATATCACTCGGAGGACCCACGGCACACCTTAGGGGGCCCACATACCCTTGGGGGCCTTACTCGACGCGCCAAAGCCCTCACGAGTCAAGGCAAGCGAAGCCGGGAAGGAAGCAACGAAGTCAAACAAGGAAACAAGGAGGAAAGACTCTTCACGAGCGTGAAAGGTATCTCACGGTCGTGAGATGCCTTTCCAAGTTGGTGATTTATCGAGCAAAACAGTTCACAGCTGTGACTTGCCGCTCACGGTTTTCGTGAAACATAAGTCATGGTCATGAAACATGCTTCACGGTTGTGACTTAGATGGCCAACCTTAGCTTGCTACTGTTCATTAGTTCACGACGGTGACTTGCAGCTCACGGTCGTGAGACGCCCATCACAGCCGTGAAACACATTTCACGGTCGTGACCTTGCCAGCCAATGAAGCCTTTCGAAGCCCATCTCTTCTCCATTTGTAAACCTATAAATAGACCTTGTTTTAGGAATTTGTGGACATGAAACCCTAGACTCAAAATTAGTTAGATTAGATTAGATTAGTCCTCCTAATTAGTTTAATCTTTCCTCAATTACTCTTTAATTAGTTTTAGATCTAGTCATGTAATTGGATTTCTTGGTTTTGTACTTAAAGATTGGTGACAAAGTCTTCTCCTTTATTCAAGATTTCCTCTTTTGTTGTTCATCTTTGGCCTTAATTAGTTGGTATATCTTCATAATCCCTTTTCATATACTTTCTAATCTTGTCATTTAATTACTTGTTTTGTTTCCTTCTTATAATTATGTCTTGTCTTAGTTTTATATCTTATTCCTCCATAATCCTAATATTAAGTAGTGAGTAGTGATTAATTTAGGATTAGTGGGGGATAATGGGTTTTAATGAGGGTTAATCTTTGTTTGTTGGGTTAATTTTTTGATTAGTTGTCTTTCTTCCAACTTACGCATACCACATGTTTGATGAAATGCATGTTTGACAAACTTGCATGATTCATGTTTATTATACATTTCCGTAAGATTGAAAGCCTCGGAATAGTTAGGATTTGCATATAGTTGGTATATCGATCTTGTGTACGCGAGAGCTAACTTGGTTCGGCATATGGGAGGGATTGTATGATCGACAGCCTCAATGCACCGCGCCCATGTTTGACTACCCATTAACTATGAACCCGACTTACTAGAACCCAAAATACCCATTTGAAACCACCGATCCTAGACTTTCCTTTTATTGCTTGTTATTTGATTATCTTTGTTTAGTCTTACTTTCCTATTTATTTGCATTTACTCAATGTTCTAGATTAGTTTCAAATCCACTTCTATACCGTGACACCCCTTGAGCATAGTGTTGGAGCTAGTGTCCTCCACAGTGAGTGTGATAACATGTATAAATCTCTTACACGTTCACAGGGTATACTTAGTATTCTTATCAGTTGATTAACGTTTATCGATAACGGTTGGCTTGCTAGAAGTTTGACGTTATTGTCATTTTAATGGCGGTGATCAACTGGTCCCTAAAAGTCACATCTAAAGGATGTGTTTGACAGATATGATTATATGAATAATATAATCATATTGATGCCTTATATGACTAAAAGGTTAGTCAAAGTAATGATGATACGATTATTTAATACGATTAAATAATGCTAGCCGAGACGAATTAAATGTTAATTCGTAATTGAATATAAACTGTTATATCTAATTAATGTATATAATGTAATTATTTAATACGATTAAATAATGTAAGCTTAAACGAATTAAAATGTTAATTCGTAATTAAATATAAAATGTTATATTTAATTAGCAAATTATAAATATACGATATCTATAATTGACGTATATATTATACGATATTGTCATAATAAATGATGTCGACTTATTAATATGTGACAACATAAAGGACAATAATAATATATACAAATATTATACATTAAATAAATAAAAGAGGGAAGACTCCTATCTTAACTCTAATTAGTAATTACCAAAAACAAGTAGAAGAAAAAAAGGGAGACTCCTACCTCTACTATACTACCTACTTGCACGGTTTTGAGGAGAGGAGAAGAGTATTATATAAACTCTTCTTATCTACATAATCATCATACAATGGCTTTTCACAAAATTATCAGTAATTTTTGTATTCTTTCTAGCACAAGAATAGGCATATCTCAGAGCATCTTGGGTGCAACGATTAGGAGAATATCGATCTCGATATTTGTTCTTAGGCCATATTGCTATGACCAAAGGTTGATTCTAATCTTTTTGCTTTTCGTTTATGACTCGTGTTACATATATTATAATTTCGTTATAATCCTTAAATATCATGTTGAAATATACCGATATTTCCCACAAGTGGTATAAGAGCGAAGGCTACGAAATTATTTTATATGATTTTTCATGAATGAAATTTTGAATTAAATTTTTCAGAATTTTTTTTTTATTATTTCGGCTGGTTTTTTTTTTGTTGGCCGTGTGATATTTTTGTTCGACTGTTTTTTTTTTTAAATTTCGGCTAAATATTTTTTTTTTTTTTCGGCTGGTTTTTTTCTTTTTGATTTTGATTATTGTTTTCATTTTGATTTATTGATATTGTTGTTTTAAATTGTTAAGATGACAATATGATAAATTTGTAGATGGTTTAATTTAATAAGGATTAAATTAAAACGTAAATAGAAATTGTTTTTGAATGTTTATGAACATTTGTTTTGCTATATATTTTTCGGTTTAACATGATGTTAAATTGTTGTTTTGCATCATGATTCATTAATTTTAATGATGTTCAAATCAATTATGATTAGTCAAATATTAAGATAATCGATTTAATCATGATTTAGATATTCATTTTAATTTGTTAAATTGAATCATCTAGTTTGAATCAATGTTTAATAAAGATTAAATATTGATAATTGTACCGATCTTTTAATATTAGCAACATCAAAATTAAATATAAAAAAAAAAAAAAAAAAAAACAACCGTGGCTGGCTGCTGTTTATAAAAAAAATCGGTTTTTTGTTCTTTTATTATTGGCCGAATTTTTGTTTCATGCATTATATTGATAATGTATAATGGTTGTTGTGAAAAAGTTCACAACTTTTGGATACCCAATTATTTTAAAAAGGTTTAAAATAATGTTGGATTAATTCATATTATACGATAATATGAATTAAAATTGAATTATGTTTGATTGAAATTATTGTGAGTAATTAAGGAATTGTCACATAATTTTGATCATTTAAATTAGGTGGTTTGGATAAATTACTCTACATAATTAAGGAGTTATGTATTGAATGATTAATTTATTGTTGATGCATTTTATTTTGTTGAATGATTTGTTGAATGGTTTATTTACGTATTTTTGCAATTGGTTGTAATTTGTATTACCTAGTGTGGCCTTAGTTGATTATGTTTTCGTAATGATGGAAACATGATCTTGATGTCATTTTGAGATCTCGAATCTCCTTTTGTTTTCTTTGTAATTATATATATTTTTTTTAAATTAGAATTTAAATAGGTTTATATTTTGTAATTTATTAAATGTAATTTAAGAAGACTAAAGATGGAGATCAGATTGCTCACTCCCGCTACATGGACCAAGATGGAACATCAAGACAAGCTTTTCGGGTCTAATTGGATGGATTCCAAAGTTGTATTTTGTTCATTTTGGTAGATAGGTCACACTAGGACTTTGTAATTTTACGTATTTTTCGTTCTTGTTGCTTTTCTTCACATGATAGTTAGTGCATCATATTCCGCCTAAACCAAACCACCTACTACTAAAATTGCATGAAAATTGACTCATATAGTTTGGATGTTAGTTATCATGGACATAAAGATGTCACACGAATTTAAGCCATCATCTTAGTTTACTCATTCTCGCATGCTAGATATTCGTTCACTTAAAATGAATTAAAATAAAGTTGATGGGATCTTCCTCTAAAACCTAAAATTGAGACTAGTCTTTATAGGCCAAACTACTATGAATCCCTTCTTCGTCGGTAGGCATATAGGACCTTACTCTCCATATGACCCCTTCTACGTTGGGTAAGTAGTATGTGTTGGCTTATTTTACCTCAACATCATAATCCGAAGAGTTTCTCGTGATTACGATGGACTAAAGATAAAATGTTATCGATCAAGAATTCTAAAGTTAGAATTAGCCAAAAGGTTGGTTTATCAATTTACAGATAATTGAGTCTTGGGATCATTTATATAATTCTTGAGGGAGGTCAATTGTATAAATGCTTGAGTCTTCGCATTAAACATGTTTTGCACTAGACTTAATTCATATCGATGAGTATGCTTATTGTTATATTTTTCTTCTTTTTCGCAGTGCAGAATTCGTCTTATATTGATAATACTGCTATAACAAATGGCTGGCCATAATGATGTCCCTATGCCAAGTGCCACACTCGCACGCGAGTCCTGGCTTAAAACTTTCATGGACCACATGAATCATTCCACGCGACTGAAGAATGACGGGTCCAACTTTGCGGACTGGGAGGTGGCATTACGGAATGCAGCCATTGCTGACGGCAAGCTCAAGTACTTGACTGAGCCAATACCGCCAAACCCAGGCCCCAATGCAAGAGTTAACGAGTCATTTGCTTATAATGACTTCGTTATGGAAGCGGGTGCGATAAAGAACGTACTCATCTTTGCAATGGAACCCAATTTGCAAAGACGCTTCATTGCCCAAGGTGCAAATAATATTTTCACCACGCTCACTAACGAATTTTCAAAAGCACCGAGAATCGTTACATATGAGCATACCTGTCGCTTCTTTGAGGCGAAACTCCAGAAGGGCCAACCGGTTAGCCCACACATTCTTGATATGATTGAGAATGTCGAGAAACTGGAGGCATTTGATTGCAAAATCAATGAGAGCATAGTCATTGACCGTGTGCTTCATTCACTTCATGATGGTTTTGCCCTTTTCAAGGCAAATTACTACATGAATGACATGAAGAAAAGTCTTCATGAGCTACACTCACTTCTCGTACAGACCGAGAAGGATCTGAAATTGAGTGGGAGCATGAAGCAAGATGTTCTCATGATTTCCAACTGTAGAGTCTATTGATCGAATACGAAAGAGGGGGGTGAATTGAGTATTAAAAACTAGCCCCACTTTTTCGATTTATATGATATGTAATTAATTATTTGATCTTATGAATTAAAATCAACTAATTAATTAATCAAAGTAAGCGCGAATAACGAAATAACGAAAAGTAAAGAGATAAGAGATAGGCACACGATTTTTGAAGTGGTTCAGTTTCACACGTTGAAACCTACGTCCACTATTCTCGATTAATAATTTTTAGTACCTTTCTACGGATTACAAAAATTACCAACCCACTCGTATAATCAACACTATGATTATAACTCAAGGTGAGTATCGCTAAATACTCTATACTATCTTACGCTAATAAGAAAGTACAATATAACTCACACAGATTCCCGTTAAAGAATTGTAAGCTTATAATGAGGTACTATTATCCAATAACGTATTTCACTCAAGCGATTGATAATAATTGATGCACGATTCTTTTGAAAAACAAACTCTAAAAATAATAAATATTTGCTCAAAGGTTTGCATTAAAACGATTTTGGAAAATCAACACTAGTAAATAGATGTGCCGTGTGATTGTAGTGTATTTCGTGTCTTTTGTAAATAATATGTGAATGAGTATTTAAAGTAGTAGAATCATAGTAGATCTAAAACCCTAGTATAATATTTAATAAAGATACTTATCTTAGCATAAAATAACATTTGCTTATCTTTTAGAAATATCTTTATCTCAAAATATTATTTGGTTTATCTTATAGAAATATATTTATCTTAATATCTCAAAATATTGTTGTAAAGATATAGTAGAATCCTAGATTAGGTAAACAAGGAAAAAGCCTATGGAGGCCGAAATTCCTAGCTCACGAAACCCTAGGAGGCACGCATCCCTAGGTGGCATAATCCCTTGGTTTACACGAAACCCTAGGTGGCTCAAACACTAGGTGGGCTAATTAGGTTAACAACAAATTGAGATATAATATATTATAAACCCTAGGTAGCATGACAACCCATAAGTTGTATTACTAACCAATAGAATCTCATAAATATATTCTCTAATAAAACTTTTGATAAATATAAAAATACTCTTTCACTTTTGAAAACATTTCAAAACATTTTATTTCCAAAATCATGCATCAATATTTTATCATCCAAAGTTCATAGGCTAAAGCTATAACTTTGAACATAAAATCTCTCGAATGGAATAGTTACCGAATGACGAACCTATACTATCTAATCTTCACAAAGATCTTCAGTATACGGATCATCTCTTCATCTTGATCACAAAGACCCTCCATCTTGAGTCTTGTGTTGTTCGAGGTAGATCTTGCTTGAAGCGATTTTCTTTAAAGTTATGCCTGGGTAGCTATAACTTTCATGTTCACTTCCAAAGTTATTTCTGAAGTTGTTATAACTTTGTCTCACAGACTTTATCAAAGTTATGCCTAACTTTGATCTTTCTTCTCATAATTGTTGCTAGCTATAGTAAGACTAAAGCACACAATTACACGCATAGGATATATCGAGTAAAAACATATTATTACGTAAACACATGTCATTATCAAAACTATCAAATTGGTCCAACAAATTCCCCCTTTTTGATGATGACAAGTCTCTTATGATTTCCTCTTAACAATGTGACTAAGTATGGTTCCCCCTCAACAAAGCACTCCAAAGTTATAGCAACTTTGATCGCAAGAACAAAACAACTTAGCCAAAGTTATAGCTCGAAAGACTTTAAGAGATAACGAGTCTTGACAAGGAGCAAGCTTAAGCAAAGACTCAAATCATATCATTTCTTCCCCCTCTTGGCATCATTGAAAAGACAAGAACAAAGACATGAAACGACTAGAATAACACATGTCAAGGCAAGAAATAGATATGCAAAATACGCAATATAAAACGATATATACCAAGCAAAATCAAGTGCAAATGTTAATTAAGAACTACAAACCACAAAATATATTGTTAGGTGCCAAGTGGGCCGAATAGAACAAAGTTTAAACAAGCCAAAATGGGCCGAATTGGTTAGGTAGTTCAAGAGATAAATAAGCAAGGATAAGAAGAGTAAGGCATTAGAGGTAAGCGGGTGAGATTAGGGTGCTTTATAACCGGGCCTAGTGCGGTACTCGAGAGTGGAGAGACGGTCAAGGCACGAGGACACATGTGTAGCTTGAGCGGTGAGGCAAATGTCAAAGTTCCGAACTTTCAAGGAAAGAGCCTCCGTCGCATCAAAGATAGTACGCATCCCCTCACGCATTTCCGTACCACTTTTAACCAAAGAACCGCCTTGGCTCACCAAATATGTCCTCCGATCCCTTTGCCTATACATTTCTTGTTTACAATCGACAATGTTCCTTTCCAATTTAGCAAGGCAATCATCCACACCCGTCATCCACGCCCTCATCTCACGACTCACACCCGACCCACCTTGGTCACGGGTAGAGCTCGAAGAACCCAATGCCACAGTTTGAACAATCTTGTCCAACACCGCATCAATCTTCTTGTCCTGCGCATTAAGGCGCTCCATCACACTTCCCATAAACAAATCCAACTTTGACTCAATTCCTGAAAAATCAGCCCCAACCGATTACAACCCGACCGAACCCCCTTTTGTCAAAAACATCAACTCCGGTCCATTAGCATCCAACTTCATGAATTTCAAGAACGTGTCACACATGTCATCTTTGACGGTAACACCATAACTATTCACATCAACGACCCCTTTTGACTCAAGGAGCCGTGATACCCACATCCCGTAGGGTAAATCAAGAGTAGAATAAATCTTATCCTCGGTCACCGAAAAAGCAGTTTGTGAAATACGAGAAAAGACAAGAAAAGGTAAATTAACCCGGTTTCCCTCTAACCAATTTTTCACAACCAACATTTCATAACATGCAATCTTGTCCCGTCCTCCCCGACGCGGAATTACGGTGTTCCACAGAAAATTCAGCATAAATTTCAATTTTGGAGAAACACTCCCCGCCAAAACACAACTCGACTAAGAAACCCAACATCAAAGTATTTCTTAACTTCCAACTTAGCCATGTCCGTCAGTTCATCCCATGACGTACTCGGATTGATTTTGATTCCATCATCAGGAACCGAAAACAGAGTACAAAAGTCCGTCACGGAAATCGAAACTGAACGGCCATTAATGACGGCATTCAACACTCCATCGGTTAATGAAACAGAAGCGAAAAACTGTATTACCTCAATCGGAAAGACTGGACCCGAAAACTGCGCCACCGTTTCCCATTCTTGAAAATTTAAAAAGTCGGTAAAGAATCCTAAAGCCCTATATTTGTCACACCAAGCTTTCGGATAATGACGACCACTATGTATTCCGTACTGAGCAACTCGGTTTACAAGCTTTCTTTCATCTTTCGTGAGACGGAGTTTATCAAGCCCGGAAGATGTTTCTTGAGGCGAAAAATCACGGAGTGTAACCCGTGTAATCACCTCGGGAATCGTGTCAACAGTTTCGGTTGTAGCTTCTTCTTGGATTCTAGCTTTGCCCTTATTTAACCTTCTTTTTTTGTACCCTCAAGACCCGCACCGGACTCGGTTTGGTTTATGGTGGGTGATTTTTGTGTGGGAGTAGGAGAGGTATTTTTGGGCATACTAGGCTTAGGAGTTTTGGGGTTTGGGTTTTTGGAGATTTTTGATCTTGTGGAAGCCATGGATGAAGGTTGAAGGTTTGGGTAAAATTTTTATTGTTGTTTGTTGTTGGTTGCCGTGAGGAAGGAGAAGGAGTAAAAAAATTGGTGAAGTGTTTTGATGGTGAAAGTGATGGGTAATAATGAGGTGTAAGAGTTTGGTATTGTGCTTTTGTACTTGGCACATGGGGTGCCGGCTCTAAGACCCTATTTCCTTTTTTGTTTTTTTTTTTTGTTTTTGAATTTTGGTAGGAAAAGGAATCTTAGGTAATTAATTGTGGAGATATGGTAAGAATAGAATATGGTAAATAAAAAGATATGGTAGGGTGATTTTGTTTGAGAATTTCGGCCTAAGTGAAATACATGGGTAGAATTTGGTTCAATTTTGGAAAGTGAGAAAGATAGGTTTTTGGCAAATATGTGGTTCATAATTAAATTTCCATAAAACACTTAACATGCAAGATACTCACGTAAAATATATTATATTAAACACAAATATACTAGCAATGAAATATGCGGACACAGTCACACAATCTCGTCTTATTCTAACCAGTCACGCAGGTTCACAAAATAAAAATGACGAATTTAATTGCTACTGATTAAACCAATTTCCAACCGCAAAATCTCAAAACGTCTTCTCGCTAACGCCTTTGTTAAAATGTCAGCCCATTGATTTTCAGTACTACAAAATTCGAGTTTAATGTTGCCCTTTTCTACATGGTCACGTAAAAAATGATGTCTAATGTCTATATGCTTAGTACGAGAATGCTGAGCTGGGTTCTTAGAAATAATAATAGCACTCGTATTATCACAAAATACAGGCATACAACCAACATTAACACCGTAATCACATAGTTGTTGTTTTAACCAAAGTAGTTGGGAACATACCAGTCCTGCAGCGATATATTCGGCTTCTGCAGTAGATAACGCAACCGAATTTTGCTTCTTTGAGCCCCAAGTAATTATGCATGGTCCAACAAACGTAGCAAATCCAGAGGTACTTTTTCTATCTAAAGAACATCCCGCATAATCTGCGTCTGAATATCCTACTAGATCGAAATTACACTCAAGTGGATACCACAAATATAAATTAGATGTACCAATTAAATATCTCAAGATACGTTTAACTGCAATCATATGTGATTCTTTAGGACATGATTGAAATCTAGCACAGACACATACGCTGAACATAATGTCAGGTCTACTTGCAGTTAAATATAATAAAGAACCAATCATACCTCGATATGTAGTCTCATCTACGGACTTACCATTTTCGTCCAAGGTCAACTTTTTATCAGTTACCATAGGTGTGTCCATTGGATGAGCGTTCTCCATACCAAATTTTCTGATTAGCTCCTTGACATATTTTTGTTGGTGAATCTTTATTCCTTCTTTGGTTTGTTGAATTTGCAATCCTAGGAAGAATTTCAATTCTCCCATCATGCTCATTTCAAATTCTGAGGTCATTAGATCTGAAAAATACTTGCACAATTTATTGTTAGTAGAACCAAAGATAATATCGTCTACATAAATTTGAGTAACAAGTAAATCAGAACCCTCGGATTTTAGAAATAGGGTTTTGTCGACAGATCCTCTTTTAAAATTATTTCGTAATAAAAATTTTGATAATCTGTCGTACCGAGCCCTAGGCGCTTGTTTCAAACCATATAAAGCTTTATCGAGTTTAAAAACATGGTTTTGAAATTTGCTATTCAAAAATCCAGGAGGTTGTTCAACAAAAACCTCTTCTTCCAAATAACCGTTAAGAAATGCAGTCTTAACGTCCATTTGGAACAGTTTCATTCCTTTATGAGCTGCGAAGGCGATGAGCAAGCGAATATCTTCAAGTCTTGCTACTGGTGCAAATGTCTCGTCATAATCAATCCCTTCTTGTTGATTATGTTGGAGCTAGTGTCACTCCAACAGTTGTGCAATACATACTAATAAAGTCTATGTAGGTTCACAGCGGTAATTGGTATAATAATCAGTTGATTAACGTTTATCGATAACGGTTGGCTTGCTAGAAGTTTGACGTTATTGTCATTTTAATGGCGGTGATCAACTGGTCCCTAAATGTCACACCTAAAGGATGTGTTTGAGAGATGTGATTATTTGAGAAAATAATCATATTGATGCCCTATTATATGACTAAAAGGTTTGTCAGTGTATTTGACTAAAAGGTTAGTCAATGTGATGATGAGACGATTATTTAATAACGATTAAATAATATAAGCTGAGACGAATTAAAAGTAATTCGTAATTAAATATAAATTGTTGTATTTAATCAGCATATATATAATGTAAGCTTATGCGAATTAAAATGTTAATTCGTAAATTGAATATAAAATGTTATATTGAATTAGCAAATTATAATTATACGGATAATTATAATTAACGTATATATTATACGATTGTCATATTAGATGTTGTCAGATCGGTATTAATGTATCCACTACAAAATGTTGTATGGACATATTAATACATGACAACACAAATGACATTTATAATAATAATACACATTATATATTAAAGCGAATTTAACCGAAAAAAAGTCCAGATTCACTCTGGAATTTTCGGTCAATGGGTAGTTATTTTGAGGAGAAAAATCTCCTCATAAAACCCTAAATTGAGCCGTGAGACAAGAGGAGAAGGGAGAAAAATTCTAACCCTAATTCATTTTTCTCACTTGTGCCTCCATCTCTTCACATCACAAGATCAAAAGGTTAACAGTAACTTTTGACAAAAATATTCTAGCAAATTAAAGGGCATTTCTCATTCTATCTTGGGTGCTACGATTAGGAGATATCATCATTTTGATATTGTTCTTAGGCCTTTAAGCAAGGACTAAAGGTTATTTCTAATCTCTCGCTTATTATGCATTTTCGTTTATGACTATTAATCATTTAATCATAATTTCATTATAATCATGAGTGATTTAAAGGGAAGTATACGGATATTTTCCCACAAGTGGTATCAGAGCCATAGGGCTATGAAATTGTTTATTTGATTTTCGTAAATTTTGATTTTGTATAATATTTTAAGAAAAAAAAAAATTCATTTCGGCAAAAACAATTTTTTATGCCGTGTGTTTTATTTTTTTTTGGTGTTCCATTTTAATTCAAATATTGTTATTTTAAATGGTTGAGATAATAATATATGAATTTGTAGATGTTTTGATTGAATAATGATTGAATTAAAACGTAAATGGAATTTGATATGAATGTTTATGAACATCCTTATGCTTTATATTTTCGGTATAAAATGATCTAGATATTCATGTTAAAAGGTTAATTTGGATCATCTAGTTTGTATCAATGTTTAATATCGATTAGATATTGTTTTGTTTGTAACGATCTAGTTAATATAAGCATGATCGAATTAAAACCGTTTAATTTGATTTTTTTTCTGCCCGTGTACTGTTCATGTACTATTCACAGAATAAAAAAAAAATTCTTTTTTTTTTAAATTGGCAGCAACTGCAAGTTTTTTTTTTTTGTAAAGTTTTTCTGGTTTTGTTATAAACCGTGAGAAAAGAAAGAAAAAAAAAATTTTGGGTACCTGCTACAGTTCACGTATGAACAGTAATTATAAAAAAAAAAAATTCCGTTTTTTTATACCGGTTTTTTTGTTTTGTACATTATTAAGATAATGTATGATTGTTTTGTGAAAAAGTTCACAAATTTTTGATACCATGTTATTTTAAAAAGGTTTAAAATAATGTTGTTGTTATTCATATTGATTATGAATTTCATTGGATTTTGATTGAAATCTAGTGATGCATTACCGAATCGTCACAAGATTTAATGGTGGTTTGGATAATTAATCAACATAATTTATGCACTATGTTTTGTATGATTAATTTTAGTTGATGCTTTTATTATGTTGAATGTTGTTTGAATGGTTTAATTTTACGCATTTTTGTACAATCAGTTGTAATTTACTAGTGTGACCTTAGTAGATTATGTTTTCGTAATGATGGAAACATAGTCTTGGTTGTATTTTGAGATCTCGTATCTCCCCTTTGTAATTTTAATTTTTGGAATCATTTTGAATTAGAATGTAAATAGGTTACATTTGTAATTTTTAAAATGTATTTTGAGAAGATTCAAGATGGAGATCGGATGGCTCACTCCCGCTATATGGACCAAGGTGGAACATCAAGTCAAGCTTCTCGGGTCCATACGGATGGATTCCAAACTTGTATTTTGTTCATTTTGGTAGTTAGGCCACACTAGGTGTTTTATTTTGCGTTTTATTTTTCCATTCTCGTTGCTTTATTCACATGATAGATAATTGCATCATATTCCGCCTCAACCAAACCACCTAAAAATGCATGAAAAATGATTCATACAGTTTGAATATTTTTATCATGGACATACAGATGTCACTCGCTTTTAGGGCCATCACCTTAGTTTAAATCATTCTCGAGTTGCTAGACATTCGTTCACTTAAAATAAATTAAAGTTAAGATGATGGGACCTTCCCCTATAACTAAAATTGAGACTAGTCTTTATAGGGAAAACTACTATGAACCCCTTCTTCGTCGGAAGTCATAATATGACCCTTTCTACGTTGGGTAAGTAGTGAGTGTTGACCTATTTTTATCTCAACATTATAGTGCGAGTAATATCTCGTGATTATGATGGACTAAAGATAGAATTTACAGAAATTTATCGACCAGGAATTCTAAAAGTAGAATTAGCCAAGAGGTTGGCTTATCAATTTACAAAAATTGAGTCTTGGGATCATTTATATAATTCTTGAGGGAGGTCAATTGTATATATGCACGAGTCATCGCATTAAACAGTTTTTCATTAGACTCAAATTTAAAACGATGAATACTTATCATATTTATTTTCTTTTTCACAGTTTTTGAATTCGTTATATACAGATATAACTGCTAAATAACAAAATGGCTGGCCATACTGATGACCCAATGCCAAGTGCCACGCTCGGACGTGAGTCCTGGCTTAAAATGTTCATGGACACTATGAATCAGTCAACACGACTGAAGAATAACGGGTCCAACTTGGCGGACTGGGAGGCGGCA
>JAIUZE010003262.1:0-86944 GCA_022085475.1 Heliosperma pusillum | reverse complement strand
CGGGGACCCGATACGGTTTTAAAAACCGTATCGGATACCCGGTTTTTTTAAGGCCAAAAATTAATACCCGGATACGACCCGGTTTAACCGGGTACCCGGTTTCCGTATACCCGGTTAAACCGGGTACCCGAAAACCGTATACCCGGATCCGGTTTAATTAATAATGGTCAAAACTCAAAATTTGATTTCACAAAATTAGTTACGGCCCATTACTAGAATGCCCATATAATCTAATAGGCCTATTATTACGAAACAGAACTACTTGCAAAGTTAGTTTTAAGATGCCAAAATGCAAACTTTCATCGCTTCACATAAAACTTTGACACTCACAAAGTAGTTACATACATTGCAAGTTTCACATCCAATGATTGACCCACAAAGATTCACACAAATAGTACATATCAAACCCAAAGTTTCACATACAACTTATTTTTTGTTATTTTTAATTAAACCGTGTCAAAAACCGTATACCCGGTTTTGATTTTCCCCGACCCGGACCCGATACGGTTTTTTAAAAAACCGTATCGTATACCCGGAAATTCGTATCGTGTACCCGGAAATCCGTGTAATTAAAACCGTATACCGTATCGTATCCGTATATTAAAACCGTATCGTATATTTTTGCTCAGCCCTACAATCAATCATAATATCTACTAATAGTTTGATTTAAAAGTATAATGAGATCAAACATGTAAAAATGTAGTGATTGACATAAAAACCCTGGCTACTTCGTTAGGCCCATCAATAGTCAGTCCACAAACAAGTGGGCCTTATTCACTCTCTAAACCCAAAATTTAGCATCCATAAAATTAATTTATCGCTAAAAAATTATCCAATTATATTCCGCCTTCTTTGCTCATAACCTCATACAACGACTAATTTGTAAGTTTATTTGTTAATTTTCAACGTTTCCACGAGTTCTTATTAAGCTTTGATACATGTAATTTGTAATTTTATTAAACTGTTGAAGTTGAAGAATTGTGATTTTTGGACCGACAATCAAAATTATTATTGATATTTTGTTTGTTATTATAGTTATTAGTTAGCGAAGTTTTTAAATTTAGGGTTTGAAAGATGCAATTGATTTCTATATCGAAGCTTAATAATGCCTGCAGTAATTCTTTTCAAAGAGCAGTAATTAGGCAGGTTAAATCTTTGGAGCAGGTGAATTTGAGTTCAAATTTGTATTTTGATGCTCAAATTTTTAATAAAAGAAGTAATTTTTTGAGGTGTTATGGTACTAATAGGAATAATTATTATAATAAGGTTCCAGTGATAAACCCTAGTTTATCGCTTTTTCGCGGTGTTCCTGAGAGGGGTTATGGGAATGTTGGGAATTTTGCAAAGCTTAGTTTAGGGAATCAAGGTGCCCTAAAAGTTGTTGCTGACAAGGGCCGCGATTCTAGGTTGTTAGTTGGTGATATTAGTTTGGGGAATCAGGGTGCCCTAAAGGTTGTTGCTCACAAGGGTCGCGATTCTAGGTTGTTAGTTGGGGATATTAGTTTGGGGAATCAGGATGCCCTAAGGGTTGTTGCTCACAAGGGTAGCGATTCTAGGTTGTTCAGTGGACAATGCTTGAGGCATTGTCATGTGTCGTGTTCTGCTAGTAATGCTGCTGCTGCATCGGCTGCTGATGCTCCACTTGACATTTCTGTGAGAGACGACCAGCGAGTGGATTCTGCTGATTCTTCAGCTTGGTATGTTGTTTTATGTCGGAATTTGGCTGTTTTCATAGGTTGTAGAGTTGGTCGTGTTCTGATATTATTAGCTTATTCACAAGGATAGCAATCTCATATTCTCATATATCAAAAATACACTGTTAATTAATTGCTACCCCATCGTCCCGGTCAATTGTTGTCCTATTTCTTTTTTGGGTGTCTTAGTCAATTGTTGTTCGTTCTATATTAGCAAGGTAGTCTATGAGTGATTTGATCGCCCAATGGGACTATTGTCCACTTGTCATCCGGTCATCCCTATGCCAAAATGAAAGGACAACAATTGACCGAGACGGAGGGAGTATTATGGAGTAATGATTAGAAAGAGCTACTTCATGCTTTAGAAATCCACTTCTTCTTTGTGTTTGTTTACCGACATAAGATATTCATAGGTTGTTTGGTCAATGAAAAAAGAGAGTAAAACACAACAGTAGTTAGATGGTTTGAATTAATTGGATTTTCCGCTGTTGATTGAAGTAAGCACGTGGGCACGGGAACTTTGAAGCTCAATTCAGGCTCATGTTACCTGCCTCATCCTGAAAAATTGAAAACTGGTGGGGAGGATGCCCACTTCATTTGTGAAGAAAAACAAGTTATTGGAGTCGCAGATGGTGTTGGAGGTTGGGCAGAGGTGGGCATTGATGCGGGATTTTATGCTCGGCTACTCATGTCCAACTCTCTAATTGCTATCAAGGAAGATTCCAAGGGTTCAGTTGACCCGGCGAAAGTTCTGGTAAAAGCTCATGCTAACACCAACATTATGGGTTCCTCAACAGCATGTATTGTCGCTCTTACGGAACAGGTTGGTACATTTTCTATGTTATGTTCTTATTAGTAATAGGTAAATTTTGTTGGCTATGATCGATTATTATTGTGTTTGCTTTCGTCTAGTCATTTATGAGCTCCTCTGAATTTATGTGTACTCTATCTTTTCCATGAGATAATGAGGGACATTGACTGCCATGGTACTTTTGACTTGTTTGCATCATGATCACTTTGTATCTATTACTCTTTCTATTCCTATATTGCTCCGTTTGACTAAAAAGTTCGTTTTAAGAAAATATCGTGAAAATTAACATTATTTCCCTTTGACTAAGAGGAGATAACTAGGTAAGAGCAATGAATTGGGATGGAACGTTAGTTGTTACAACTAGGAGTAATACAGGACCTGCACCATTTTTATTCTCTGTATTTAGGAAGGGGACAGTTAAGTGGAATGAAAGCATAGAATTAAATGCCAGTTTCGCTTGCAGTCACGGTATTGGTTGTCGCACCTAATCTCGCTATATGAGGTCAATATTGCCTTAAAATGTATGTAGTAAAATTTGGCTGCGGTAAACTCCAAAACCTTTATAACTTGGTCGCGTTGGTGTCACGGCCAATATCTAGAACTATGGATGGAGGGAGCACTATGTCTCCTTTCGCGCTGTGCTTATCAGACTCTCAAAGTGCTGGATACGCGACACCAACTAAACTGCAGTCTGGAAGTAACATAAAATAGGATTAGCAAATCTTATAACCGAAGTGCGGTAATAACATAATATAGGATTAGTAAATCTTATAACCGACTTATGTAAGTAACATATAATAGGATTAGTAAATCCTGCGACATCCTTTTGAAGCATCTTATGCGTTTATTTTTACCCTACGTCCATGTCAAATTAATTGATCTTATTATTTCTTTGGTAATCAAACCCTGCCATCATTACCACATATTTCTACTGTAACAAATTAATATATTAAGAGTACTTTAGAGTTTAGAGTTTAGTATGATAAAGCTTACCATTTGAATTTCTAGTGACTTTAGTTATAGTTTTTGTTTATCAAGAATACAGAATACGTACGCATGTTTATATTACGTTTGTGTTAACATTGAACCAGAGAGTACATTAGCACGATTACTACGAAACGGAAGGTGTTTTTATTTCTGTAGGTTTGGGGGGGCAGTGTTGTTGAATATGTTACCAACTCCATGGCTTGCAAATCTATGTGGCTTTCCTTAGTCTGTTTTTCTATGCTTGTTTTGTCTCTTCTCGGGTCTCAATGTGTATAACGTCTCTGAATATGTTATCAGCTGTTGTTGTCAGAGGCTCACTAGTTTATTACTTTTGGCAGGGAATAAATGCAATTAATCTTGGTGATAGTGCATTCATAGTGATAAGAGATGGAAGTACCGTTTTTCGGTCCCCTGTACAGCAGTATGGTTTCAATTTTCCATATCAGTTGGCAAGTGGTAGTGAAGGCGATTCACCCAGTTCGGGTCAGGTATACTTCTTTGCATAATTTTCTTTTGCTACTGTGTACTTTCATGTGATTGCTCGTACTGTAGGAGAATTTAAGTGACCTTTTGATAGGGTGCTTTGATAAATATACTGTCATCTCTAAATGTAGCAATGTTATCATGGATTCATCGGCGATTCCAGGGGGGTGTATGGGATGCACCTGCGCTCCCTCTGAATCTGACATTAATATAATATTTGTAATTAAGGATCAGTAAGATAGTCTCGGTTCAAGGGGTGTGAAGGTCGATTGTTAGACTAATCATTTTGTGTTCGCTTTTTTTTTGGCTCACATCGTACGAAGTAGTAAAAAGTGGGCCTCTTCATACATGCAAGTAGTATTCTCTTGGCATATACGGAGTATTTCTTTTGGGCCGGTCTCATAGTCTCATATTATAGGATCGACTTATAAATTACTTGTAATAAAGTACACTTTTAGCCTAATTAATTATTTATTTAGACTAAAAAATCCCATTGGTGTTTGCGATAGAGCCTACTGAGATTATCGTCTATGACTCTAGGCTACAAAGTACTACACCATTCTGTCACCCACGTTACGGGTATTTTAAGAAGTTGGAGCAGTTCTTCGATAAAACGTGTAGAATATTCATGCATAATTGGATCTCGTGTCGATGTGGGTGGTTAAATGAGCGCAATAGAGGCTATAATTGAATGCATTTCTCTACTGTGCTAGCCTTGAGACTTCAAAGTTTACTTTCATGAACCTGGTTTTCTGGAACCCCATTTCATGGAAGGGATATCTGAGTCTTTCTACAGCGTTGCCTTGTCCCTGGATTTTTAGTTATGCGATTTCTGTGCGTAGTATAGCGTTGCAGGGTTCCGTGGCTGATTAGGTTCGGGAATGGTTCCGAGCTTCTAAATTCTGCTGGTTCAAATATTTAGATTTGAGAACATTGTCAACCTAATTTTTAATTTATAGAATCCCATGGAGTATTGTTTTGATAGAAGGTATTGTTGGATTTACACAGGTCTTCACATTTCCAGTTGCTCCAGGGGATGTTTTAGTTGCTGGCACTGACGGATTATTTGACAACATGTTTGATAACGAGATTGCTACTTTGGTGGTTGAAGCAATGAAAGAAGGTGTTGAGCCACATATAACAGCACAAAATATAGCCAACCTAGCACAACAGAAAGCTCAAGATTGCCATCGGAAATCACCTTTTGCTGCAGCTGCACATGATGCTGGTTTGAGTTATATTGGAGGCAAGCTTGACGACATCACAGTTGTCGTGTCTTATATTATTGCCGATAATTAACCTCGAGCTCTGTCACTGCAAATTTTGTTTGAGTTTTGGTTTTTGACTGATACATTATCTCACTTACTCTTTTCCTTCATAATGTAAGAAAATACTATTCGAAGTTTACTGTCACCGTTTCATCCACCCAAGTGTAGTCCTTACCGTGTAATGTCTACTATATGGATCCTCTGCTCCCTCAAAACTGTTTTGCAAAGAAATCAATTTATTCTAGACCCAAAATTTCTGATATCAACATGAATAAAGTAGTCATGTCAGACAACTACACTGTATCCAGTCATCCAGACTCCGCCGTCTCCAGATTTGATGAAGTTTTTTATGTACTAACAAAGGAACTAGATTCAAACCAAATTTAACCAAAGATGCATATTTAAATGATTCGTTAATAATACAAGAAATCTAAAGTGATATCATAATCGAGAAAGTTCCCGAAGGACAAATATAGTAAAGGGAGTTTACATACCATGACCAAATCTAAAGTGATTTTTACGCAAGTTAACCATAATGTTAGAACTCGGTTTGAAGCTTGATCTCTGATTTTGCTCACAGCTACACCATACTACATTTAGATTTTCTAAAACTTCTGATATCATGACCAAATTTAAAGTGAATTTATGTAACAAAGATGACCCAGAAGATAGAGTTTTAAAGAGTTTTAAGAGATGACAAAAACTCAAGGTTCCGTAGATGAGATGACAGCTGCTTTAGGTATAAGGAAATGGGATCAATAATCTGACCCAAAGCGTATCTATCGACTGTTTGCGAGCTTTAGAAATGTACAAAAAGATTTGCTCTAGTCACACATTTTAATACACTACAAGAAGATAACATTTGCTCTAATGATTTTATGTAACAAAGATCTCGTCCTTCCGACGGTATTAGTGCTAGTGTTAAATAAGTTTTCCATAGTATCTATCGACCGTTTCCCGATGAACCAACATTAAAAAGCCATAATATAAGTGGACTTTTACCCTGGTCTATACAATGCCGGTTCACCTCTAAGCACGTCTGTAAGCGAGCAACCGTTTGTTGGCGAGCTACCGGCTGTTTGCGAGCAACCACGCAGTATCACCCACTCATTTCTCCTCAATCCAACTATTAATTACGTGGTTGACAGGATGCCACAGCAGATCAGGACACATTTTACAGGCACGGGGAAAACGGTAACCTGAATTTATAAAGTTAAACAATCATGTGGGATTGATTAAAGAATAAAACTGGAAAATAAATACGAATGGTCTCATAATGAAGTATAACTAGGGAACACCACCATCACCACCACCAAAGGGAAAGAACCGTTATACGGGAGAATATCAATGCAAAGTGGCATAGCAAAGATAAAGCAGGAAAACAGAAGATACCAAGTAAAAGTAAAAGCGAGAGAAGAAAGCAGAGTGAAAAAGTGGACAAAGAAAAGGGGAGCACAGGAGTACGGCAGCAAACAAAACAACTGAAAAATCTAAAATAAGACGGCTTCGACGGCTTCAAACCGTATGCATTTTGTATCTCGTAGAGAGGCACAATACAAGCAGACCACATATTTTCCATGCCATATATCACCAAAACCAGGAATACATAGGTATCTGAGCTGAAACATTTCAAGCCAGTTCTTTAATCACGTTGCGTATATATTGCTGTTTTATCAGCCATGTGTGATGAATGCAATTGCCCATTATTTCAGCAGTTTGAGAAATCTAAAAGATTGGAAAAAAAATTAAGCAACAACTATCTACGCAAGATTAGCTGAATTAGCTTGGATGATCTAATCCTTGGCACATATAATAAGTTTAACTATATACCATTAGGAGGAAGAACAGGCATCCATAAAAGCATCCCCCAGCAACAGACACAAGGTAGCACCATAGCAATTATATAAGGCTCATAGAAAACTTCTGAGAGACTTACAAGGATCACGGCTATCCAAGATAACACACATCTTGACGGAATCAGAATCAAGTTGATTAAGTAACTCGGCAAAGAAGAGTTTAGGAGAGGGGCGTCTTCCAGAATTGATTACACATTCACGCTCAGCTCTGAAGTTGCAATGATAGATAATTCCATGAAACATTGCAGAATAGCTTCCGAGGGTTTCAACAATTTTATAGTCGGTGCCCTGCAAAAAGAAAAAGAACGGATAAAACAATTGATAAAACAAATATGGGCCGGAAATTACACAGAGCATGGAGAAGCAAGAAAGAAGAATAAGCATAAAAATAATACAAACATACGTGTTTCTTGTTGTAGAATTCTACTGCAGCTTTTGCACAACCAATATCCATATCACGAAATATCCGCTCCTTATTATCTTCCCACTCTTTCCTATCCTTCTTTAACATCTCCTTATGGCGTACTCTGAAAGCCATTTATTAAAAGAAAGTACTAAATTTGCAAGGAGTCCACAAGCTCCAAGAGCGGATTAAATGCAAGAACCCAATGGTTTTAAGAGATACAGCAGGAGCAACAAGTCAACAACATCAATAACCATCTGTCATGGGAAGATAGGTATGAGGGGTTCGGATGTTTGAAAAAGCAAC
This sequence comes from Heliosperma pusillum, assembly GCA_022085475.1. Taxonomy (NCBI): domain Eukaryota; kingdom Viridiplantae; phylum Streptophyta; class Magnoliopsida; order Caryophyllales; family Caryophyllaceae; genus Heliosperma; species Heliosperma pusillum. The sequence goes on along the minus strand of JAIUZE010003262.1, from coordinate 79,136 downwards.
CTTTTCTTTCCTTGTGTTCAACAAGACAAAGAAATTTGATTCCTGTTGACCCATAAGAAATTACGACTACAGAAAAAAATGCCCGGAGGTGGGATAGACGTACATACTTGAAAGGAGTATTTTTATTATAAATCAGCCTTGCAACCTCCTCCGCAGAAATCTTTGTCGAGCACAGCTCTATACTTTCGAGTCTGTTCACAAATAACAGTATGAGTTCATCTAAAGACGACGCAAATGAAACTAGATTGGCCACAACAAATATTGGTCAATATCATAATAATCCATCCATTATGCTCATTTTACTACATTTATCAAAATAAATGAATGGAGTAGTCCCTCCCTGATTAAAATGTGGATAACAACTTAGTAAAAAGGCGGAGGCATCAATCAAAATAAACAAAATACTTTCATCTCATAAAAAAAGAAGAGAAAAGCGAAAGCATCAATCAAACAAAAGTTCAATTGGGGTGAGAAGATACGACTACAGTAAACAGATGCTGGGAGGGGGGGTTGATGTACGTACTTGAAACTGTTGAAAGGAGGCTTGATATTGAGCTTAGCAGGCTCCTCGTTAGAGCTCTCCCCCGGACCCGACTTCATAACTCCACATCTGTTCACAAATTATAGAATGAGTCCCATCTAAAGACGACACAAATAGAACTAGATTTACCGTGATAATCATTACCTAAAACTCCTTCCTCTACTCATTTCACCACACTTATCTAAATAAATGAATCCACATATTCCCTCCCGAATTAAAATTTGGACAACACAGTCAAATGAGTTAAAACAAACTAGTAAAAAAGCGAAATCATCAACCAATCAAAATAAATGAAATACTTTTGTGTTGTAAATATTTAATTATACATAAATTACCCTAACACAGAGGGAATAGCAATTAGTTACCCAGTTCCGGGATTAGAATCTCCACAGGTGCCTTCCAACTTCCTGCAGATGATTAATCAAACAAATACAACTCAGAATTTCAACCTGATTTTTTATACACAATATTCTGATAAAAAAATACTTAATTGGATATAATACCTCTTCTTCTTCTTCTTCTTCTTTGTCGGAAAAATTACTTCCACGCGTCCCGATGACTCGTCTGCATCTGAATCGGATCTGATACAAAATAGAGAGAAATTAGGGTTTCAAAAAAGTATGATTAAAACATGAAAAAACATGCAGGAATCTGAAACAGCCAAAAAAAAACACAGACACACACATCAGGTGATACAAAATAGAGCAAATTAATCTCAGGGTTTCGAAAAGGGGGGAAATTTTGGGGTTCCAGAAGAGTATGATTAAAGCAGAAAAAAAAAGAAACGATACAACATTTGACAAAATAAGGGTTTTAAAAGGGGGAAATTATGGTTTGGAAAAGAGGGAAATTATTCGGAGGGGGTGATTAGGGTTTCGGACTAGAATGATTAAAGCAAAAACAAAACATACACATCAGATTATACAAAATAATACTAGAAAATTGCATTTGATGGTACAAAATTGAACCAAAACTTAGGGTTTCCAAAGGGGGTACATTTTAGGGTTCCAGAAAAGAATGATTGAAGCAGAAAAAAAGAAACCATACACATCAGTTGATACATAAATTAAGAAATTAATCTAAGAATACAAATTGAGCAAAAAAATTAGGGTTTGAGAAAAGTAGAATTAAAAACATACGAATCAGAAGAGAAAAACATGTCGATCCTACTTTGGGCAAATCTTGGATCGACGGAATTCCTGAAATTGTAGGGAGCATCTTTTGAATGATAACGTTGTCCAGGAAACCTCACATCAAAATCAATATCGTCGTTTTCTCCCATTGTCGTTCAAAGTTTGTAGCTATTCAACCCCGCGAAAGTTATGTTTTACGATATATATATACAGCCGTCAAATAAATTTAAGAGGCCATGTTCTAAAGCGTTAAGCTATGGCCCAATATATAAAAAGGGTCTTTTGAAAAAAATTATTATATTTATTAAAGCAAAAGTCATAAAAGCAGTTGTAAATCAACCACAATTCAGTGGGTTGATGTGTTGCAATTCTGTGCTCTCACCATATAAATACTGTACTCCCTCCGTCCCAGCCTTTTATATTCTTTGTGAGGAGTATTTTAATCAAAGGCCAACAAATGATTGAGACGGAGGGAGTATATTATAATGTATAAATATTGTATAGATTCAGTATTAATACTGTATAAATTCTTTATAAATTCTGTGCAAATACTGTGTAAAATGTGTTCATCCACCGTATAAATAATGTATACCTATTGTGCCTACACCGTATAAATACTGTATATTATACAGTTAATTTTGTACTTCTACTTCACAAATACTGCATAATCTCACACATTTAGGAATAAAAAAATATGTAACTGCCACAATCCCCTGCTCCACATATTTTACAATTAAATAATTCTGAAATAACACTTCACTACAATAGCAACTTCCAACTATCCAACTACTGTATGCAAAGCCATCATTTATTTTATATATATAACTAAACAACAGAAAATTTTCACCAAACATCAACCTCTTCTTCATATGTAAAACATGGAAACACAAACAAATACAATGATTTCAGAGTTGTATACAAATATCAAAAACATTGAATTAAAAGTGAGAGTTGTGTGTATATGGAATAACGAAAGTGTCTCCAAGAAAGAAGACATATATGACATCGAATTACTGTTAATGGATGAGAAGGTTAAATTTTTTCCATTATGAATTTTGAACTCATTTATTTAATTTAATATCATATTAACTTTTTATATTTTTAAATATTTTTCAGAGAAGTCAAATTCAAGTAAGCATAATGAGGTCATTGTTGAACAACTTCAACGGAAAAATCAATGAAGGGCAAACATACAGTATTGAAAACTTTATTACATGCAAAAATGATTGCTTTTTAGGCGTTACGAAGCATAGTTTCAGAATATGGTTCGACCCATCCACCTACGTTTCGGAGATAACTTGCCCACAAATACCAAAATACGGTTTCAAGTTTGAAACTTTCAGAGACATTATGGAAGACAAGATACCAGAGAACGCTTACCTAGGTAACACAAAAATTCTTACTCTTCGTCCTATGAAATAAAAATCAAACCTCAATTTTAATAAAAAAAAAAAACACTATAATTATTTCAGATGTCACTGGGGTGTTAGAAAGGTCATACCCAATTTCAGTTTCACGTGCCGGAAACGAATGGACACACATAGATCTTATTGATAAAGAGTGAGTATCTTATGTTATGCTATATAGTATAGAGTTATTTCTTTCATCTTATTAATTTATTGGTGTATATATGTAGGAATCAAACATTGCCATTGTACGTGTTTGGGAAATACATCAATCAAATTCGAAACATCATTGCAACAAACTCAAAGCCTAACACACGGCCAACCATTGCATTAAAGTGTGTCACACGAGGGGGATGAAGTGGTTATTGTTATTTGTTATCATGCACTCTACCTTACAACAATTAAGACAATATATATATAAATCTTTTTTAATTTTCACGTTAATGACAATATTTATTTCTATTTATTTGTTTTAAAGGAGAAGTTCATATTGTGACAATGTAAAACAAAACACGTATCTACATGAATCCCGAAATTAATGGAGTGGAGGCATGCAAAAGTGATCCAAAAAGAAGTTTGTGTATTATACATTCCAATTCTTAAATGAGAGCAAATCCAATTGAAGATAGATTCGAAACAATCAAGGAGATCAACACAGCAACAAAGGTATATAAATAAGTGAATTTAAAATTTAATTCTAAAATTATAATAAATTTAAGTAGCTTAAAATTTATAATCTAGCTAGGGTGGACTGTACAAAACACTTGCAACTTTTGTTGAATTTGATGCACAAAGCAGTTGATATGATAACACATATGGTAATGTCATGGAAAAACATCATTGGGTGTTGACACTTTTTGGAAATGCACCAAAAATTTTTGTGAGGGATTCAACCAACCTATTCTAAACCCAATTCCAATGTTCTATTATGGCAGTCTCATTTATTTCAATATTTGTATTTCATTATAAATTCCAACTCATATATAAATTCATTTTTTTAGGTATAATGTCAAGTACTACATTGCTTATGTGGAGGAAAATTGTACTAATGTAGCTAATTTCTCTAACTACATCATGAACGATGATGAACACCGAGCTAAAATAATTTTAGATGAAAGCCAAATTGAGCCTTTCGTGAACACAACAACACTTAAAGGCTTCATAAACAGGAAAAAGGCAAGTGTACAATATATTTTTATGCCTTAAATAATGCTTCATAAATAAGAAGAATTATTAATTGTGATCATTTGAATGTGTGTTTTATTATTCATTACTATGCAGGTTGGTTACAGCTATGGTGTTCCACGGAATCTTGCATGGTTTCTTGGAAAAACATTTGTTATCACTATTGATTTATTTCAAGATTTTATGAATCCAAATGAAAAGACATACACTGCAATAAGTTTAACTAATGATAAACATGAAATTGCTTGGTGAAAGGAAAAGTATTATGCATATAAGGTATAGTAGTACATCATATTATATGATTAAATTAAATTATAATTATTTCACTAAATGTGATTTTCATACCAAAATTTCTTTTTCTTACCATATAGGACAACCAAGTGCATGAAAAAAAGAACTTTCAAATTCTTCAAGTTGCATGACACCACAAAATGCCATTTTTACCAACATGTTTCAGGATGATGGAGTATTAAGCACTTATGTTACAATAATGGAAGATAAACATAATGGCAAATTGATTAAGAAGTCTAGAGCAATTGGAGAATCGAGCAAAACAAGTGGTGTACGAAGACCAGTAAGTGGATTGTACATCTGATGTAATACCACAGATAATGTAGTTTTTGAGCTTTACGATAAAGTTTTTTAGTGTAGTATTAAAAATTATGAATTTTAATATTAAGTTTTTGAGTTCATTAATTTGAACATCAAACTCAAAAAAATTACAATAAAACTCAAAATAAATCACATATAAGATTTAAAATTTAATTTATAAACTTTAAAAAGCTCGAAAAAAATGCATAAAAACTCAAATTCATACTAGTCTGAGGTAGTACATCCGATGTATAATCATTTTTTCCTACGAAGACAACTCTTCTAAAAGAATTATCTATACTTAGAAGCCACTATCTAATACTCCCTTCTATTCATAATAACTTTCCCCATTTAAGAATTGACCAAAAATTAAGGATGGGTAATTAAATACGGAATTACTTTTTTACATACGAACTTTACTCTTTCACATACACTTTTTCATTAATTTTCCACATCCTACCCTTTTTCTAAACCATTTCTAAACCTAAACAAATTTTAGTCTATAGGTTACGAATTTTTCTAAAATCAAATCTAAATGTTTAAAATTAAACAATGAATTTTATTGTTCAAACTAGTGAATTAAATTATGTTCTTGGACAATTGTTAATATATTTTGTTAAAACTATTAGGGTTTACTAATTGTTAATTAATGAAACTAATTGGTCACTTTTTTTATCAACGGTTATCCATCAACGCATGGTGGTTCAGGTGGTGGACCACTGGGCCGTGCTTATGGGTGGTGGACCGTGGTTAAATGGGTGGTGCGCGGTGGTTAGGGGCTGGTGCGTGATCAAGGTGGTGGTCGGTGGTGGTGGAAGCGGCGGAGAATGCGAAAGATGGGGCAGTGCGAGAGGGCATTGCAGGGAGATTAGCCGTGTGTCTCTCTGGGCGTGGAGGTCGGCGTAGGTGGTGGTCTGGTAGTCAAGTGTTGGTGGTCTGGTGTTGGTGGTCAGCCGGTTAGGTGGTGGTGGTGGGAGGCTGGGATGTTGCTGTCTTTTTTTCTTTGTTTTTTTAATCAAATATATTTGGGTTGTAATTGTCATTATGTAAACAATAATTAGGTTGTGCCGACATGGAATAGCTTGGCCTGAGTCGGTGAACGGAGTAGACGGTGGGATGGTGTTAGTGATTTGGTGGTGAGGTTGGTGGTGAGGGGAGATGAAAGAAGGGAGGAAAAAATCGATTGGGTGAAGAGATGGAAAAAACAATGACAAGGGTAATATTGTAAAAATCGTATGTGAAAGAGTAAAATCCGTATGTGAAAAAGCATGTCTCATTAAATAAGGTAAAGTATTGTGGTGGGGTGAGGTGATTGAAGAGAGAGAATGCATTGTGGAGTATTATTGTGGAGTGAGGTGATTAAAATAATTATTATTGTGGGGTGATGTGATTAAAATAAGATAAAGTATGGGTATTGTGGTGTATTGTTGTGGGGTGATGTGATTAAAATAAGTATAAAAATTTATCAAAAAAAAGGAAAGGGGAAGGTATTGTGAATAGATAAAAATGGAAAGAAGAAATGTTATTATGAATAGGCAATTGGTCTCTCTTGTGACGATCACAAGCTTGTGACGGACTAAATGTAACCATTTTATGATTAAAAGTAATCATCCATAAAATGTTACCAGTCATATAATGGTTACATTTTCCATAAAAATGGTCACATTTGCTCCGTCACAAGCTTGTGACGAAAAGTGCCCGTCACAAATGAGAATTTGTGATGAATAGGAGGGAGGGAGTACTATGTTTTGCTCATCAGTTTCTTAGTTTTTTTGGTGACATCTTTTTCAGCAAGAATTTCATATATTCGTAGATATCAATTTCTATTTTGGTTTATGATATGAACTTAATTTCACTTGTGTTGTATTTTTTAATTTTATTACGGTTAACAAGTTATGAAGTATCTTTCAATTCTTGAAGTCGTATAATGACAAATCTTTCGCTCATGTTTTAGATCCAGATTCATAACAATGCAGATAAATCAGAAATAAAGTTGTTGTTCATTTATTTATTACCAATGAAATTCAATAAATTATACAAAAATAGGATAAATAAATAATATGTCTTTTAAATAAAAATAATGATTAATTCCGTGGAGTTATTTATCGAAATTTCCGATTTTAGGAATGATTGATGTTTTTGAAATAAGATTAGTGCACAATATAACGTTATTGTTACCTAATAATCCATAATATGCTCAAGTAATTTTAATTTACAACATGAGATAAACGTAGTAAAGTAAGTAATGTGAACACTCCTAATACTTTAACTTAAAGAAGGCAACCAATACTGTATAAATAAGAAATTAATGAGTTGATTATAGTTTGATTAAGCTATCAATCAAAAAGTAAATTTTGTGACATCTTTTTTGAGCAAAAACTTTATATATTACAGCAAAATCAATTTATATATTCCAGCAAGAAATAGTTTGTATCATTAAAATTTGTATTTTCATTATAAAAAGTAAATTAAACAATCATTACACATCAAAACAAATACTAAATAAACCTTGATATTTGGTTGTTATAATAAATTTTAAATTTATGTTTTATGGGTTTATGGTGCTCAGCCTATTCTTTCAAAACAATGCTAATCATTCAATCCTAATTTATAAAAACAACAACCACACATCCTATGTGACAGTCTCTCCTTAAAAGTAGTATTTGGAAGGGACCACTTACTTTATATGAATTAATTATTTGGAATGCATAAGTAACAAATTGAAGTAACAACACGCCTATCATGCCAAATAAAACATAGCTTTAGTTTAATTTATTGACGGTCGAATTGTTAATTGTTAATTTAACATTTAATAAAATTAGAAAATCCAGTTTCAATTGAAAATTACATTCCGCTTATCATATTTACAAAAATTCCATTCCGCTTGACTTGCCAAAATTATGTTTCACTTGATCATATTTTATATACAAACAATAAATCAGATTAATTAACAAATGAAGAACTCTGATTTAACAAAATGGCACATTATTGTTTTTTTTTTTTTTAATATTACGGGTAAGTAAATATTAATATTAAAGTTAAAAACCAAATTACTAAGTAATATTTACAACTTATAAATATTGAAAAAAAAAGTACTTAATTAACGAAAGATGAGAAAAATGACTAGAAAATATAAAAATATTTTTTTGAAAAATAAATTATGTTTTATACTATTAATAGCATAATGCTATCAATTTTAATATTAATAGCAGAATATAGTACTATTAAGATTTATAACTAATGTCGACAAAAATGAGTTAAAAAACGAAAAATAAAAAATACAAATGCATATTCTTAAAAATAATCTTAGATGGCTTAATCAATAAATCAGAAAAATTACCATAAAAAAAAGTTGAAGAAAGTATTAGGATAAAAAATGGCAAAATAAAAATTAACCGGAAAATAAACTTGGTTATTTAACATGGAAAAACACAATCGATTATTGAAACATTGATTTCGGTAGACTAAAATCTCACTTGAGAGTAAAATGGAATTAAGTCTATATTGAAATGGGAAATGGTGGGAAGAAGGAAGGAGGAAGGAGGAGGTGTGAATGGGGAAGGAGATTGGGGATGATGGTGGTAAGACATGGGTAAAATAGAATTACGGTTAAAGTAAAACAAAAAAGGGGAGTGTATTGTCATTTGCCAGCCATATAGATATAGGTTAATTGGGTAATATTATAATATATAATATAGGTTAATTGGGTAATATATGGGTTAGGGTTATTTCACATGTCAATTGGGCTCATTTTAGGTTGGGTGGAGTATTTGACAATGGTCTTTGTTTGGAAGAAGGTGACTGTAAGACCTGTCAAATGGGTTATTAGGTGGACAGGTTACGAGCTTTTTTATTTTGAGTTTGAGTAAAAAAACGGGTGGGTTTATTTTAGATTTGTATAATACGGGTTTGTACGGGTCGAGTTTATACAGGTTTTGATTGGGTTAGAGTCAGATCAAGTTCGATTATAAACTTTTACGGAAAATTATTTTCTTTAATTATAAACATATATTAGTAAAAATACACATTTTTTTTGTAACATATTACATATCAGAACGTTATACGAAATACTGAATTGATCATCAATTGTTAAACGTACACAACTGATATTTGACCACATTGGGTAGACTTTGCTTTAAAACAAATATAAGCACATATTATTTCAACTTTTTAAAAGTTTAGATTTAGATTATTTTCAACAAGGTAATTTTTTTTATCATTTTATTAAACTCTTTTAATTGCATAAAAATCTAATTTAAATTTTTTAATCTAATTTCATACAACATATTCATGTTTTCTACTCCTTTATTGGTAATATATTAATGACAATGTTTAAAACAACATACCCGTGCAATTTGCACGGGTTTAAGACTAGTTTACCTTAAATTATAGTTCACAAATAAAAATATTGAAATGTCGATTTCGAAAAACATCTTTTAAGACGAATTAATTAAGTAGTTAAAATGTTTTTGCGAAAGAACAATAAAAGATAAACAAATGACCGTAAGTCCGTAACTGAGAGCATAAAAATGACTGTACATCATATGTAATACCTCATACCTTTTTATTTTTTGAGTCTACACATATTTTTTTCGAGTATATACAATTTGTAAGTTATACTCCCTCCCATCCAAACCAAAGGTTACATGGGAGGGAGCACAAGTTTTAAGAAAAAGTTGATAAAGGAAGGGTAGTATTGGAATGAAAGTAGGACCACTTGAATATTTAATGTTAGTTGGGTTGGTGGGGTAATGACATTTTGTGTAAATATATAGGGTAGATGAGGAGTATTTGGTCTTATTTGTTACCCAAAAAGAAATGGGTAGTTTGGTTTGGATGGTCCAAATAAGGTAAGTGTAACCTTTGGTCTGGATGGGAGGGAGTATAATAATATTTTGATGGAAAAAACTTAAAATTAATTTAATTTATATGTATAGTTTTTTTAGCAATGTTACATTTGTTTAGCTTAATATTTAAATAAACATGTTCAAAAACTTTATTGTAAAACTCAAATTCATTAACATAAAATTCAAAAAGTTTTTCATAAAGCTAATAAGAAAATACATAATCAGATGTACTACCTCTGATGTATAATTCATAAACTGGAGGGAGAGACTATAATAAGAAAAAGGAAAAAAAATCAAAGACAACAACAATAATAACAATAACTGTTGCAAAACAATAATAAAAGTATCAATATTCGTGGCAAAATACTATTAATCCGTGGCAAAGTTTAGTAAATTGTGGTCATATGCATAACATAAATATATTTTGATGATTATATTATCGCAATAAACGTATTGATTAATTTTTTTTTTGGGACCGAGGCGAGTGCGATCACAAATATGCGTTTGTATAGCACAATAACGAGACAACAAAACTAAATCCGTGAATTTCACGGGTAATAAAACTATATTGGATTGACTTTAAGTGAGATTTATTGTAAAACGCGATATATATTAGAACAAGAAAGTGATGTTGATCCAATTATGATTTAGAGTCGGCTCATATAAAAAAGGTTTGAATTCGTCGACAATTACATTTGATTAATCTCAAGAGTGACAATTACGTAAGATAGAGTGAATGACCATAAAACGTTTATGTACATGCATAATAACACATGCAAAGTCTTACAATTAACTCTAGATTTCTTTGAAGTTTTCTTCTACTTATGATACCAGCCAAGAGTCACATGAAGTTAGAGAGTTGATCTTTGTTTAGATTATCGGGTATCCACCCAGGTTTCCCACCAAAAATTGTCACAGATGTCACTATGGTTATATTAGAGAACTCGGGTAATTGCCGAAAGTAGTTATTAGGAGAGAAAGTGCACTATACACAAGTTTCGCATGGCATATGGTAATGATCCATAGAAGAGCTCTAGCTGCCCGATGAAGGTGAAACTGGGCCCCCCAATAAGAAAAACTAAGGGATGCTAGAAGACGACGTACCTTATTCTGATCGATCAAATTCATTTTTTTTTGCATCCTGCAACACATACTTGTATGAGACTATCTTATACTTCCTCCGTTCCATATAGTTGTATACGTTTGCTTTATCACGTATGTCAATGCTCATTTTGTTTTGTTTATATCTTTAGTTACATATTACTAAAAATTATAAAAATTTGATATTAATATTGTACTCGGAAAGACAATTGAAACAAGATCTCACATGACTATCTTTTATATTATATATTAGAAGTTGTACTAAATATTCTTCTCATCTATGAATAGTGTCCAAAAAGCAAACGTATACAATCAAATGGAACGGAGGAAGTACTAATTTATACATATTCCTTTTATTTAGTGAAGAACCATTGGTATTTTTACTGGTCATTTTACTTCCAGTTATGAAATTCATCTCAAGCTTTCTTAGTGTAAACTTATTACACATCTCTAACAAGGATGAAGCTCACGAGGTTAATAACCATTTGTTCTAGATTGTAGAAGCCTCTTTCATTGCCTCGCTCAATGGGCGATTTTGAGAGAATTAAGTAGCCATCCATACGCTATAATTCTTGTGTAACTCGGGTGTTGTAACGGAGGTGTCCCGTTCCCAAACGATTAGTTGAATAGGGTGATAAGAACAAAATATAGCGAATAACAAATAAAGATGACACACAGATATACGTGGTTCACCAGTAAAATAACTAGCTACGTCCACCCGGAAGGAGAGCAAATCTCACTATTGTGGAGATAATAGTACAACAGTAGACCGATTCACACGCGCTACTAAGAGCCAAAAGAATTTTTATATGAGTTTACTCTCTAATTTAGCTCAATTTGACGTGACTATTGTACTTTAATTAGTATATTTGTGAGCTAATTACGTTTTCGAGGTGTATGCTTGTATTTTGCCACGTTCTGTAGTAATGATTAATGAAACACTTGAATGCTTTTCCCCATCATTTTAAGCAAACAAATTGGCGACTGATAAGCCATTTGGCGACTACCATATCAGTCGCCAAATTGGCTATTATTCCAGAACACGCAAAACTCATCCGCTCTCTACTTTACTCATTTCTTCTCCGACCACCACTCCGACACTAGCTCCACCGGATCTTTGTGCTTTCCTTCTTCTTGTGTTGCTTTGTTTCTTCTAATTGGTGAAGGTATATTTGTTCTAATTTCAATCCTTCAATTAATTAATTTAGTTTGTTTAATTTGTGATTTCTACTTGTATTTAGTTGATTTTATATGTTTATATAAACATTTGTGATGATTATTGGTTTAGATGTTAAATGTTTGTTGTAATTTGAATCCTTAGATTAATTGGGGGTTTTTGATTAGTGGTAGTGTTGTTGATATTATTAGTGTTGTTAGTATTAATTTTGTTGGTATTGTTAATTTTGATTTGGGTTAGTGTTGTTAGTAATGGGGTTTTTTATAATTTTCATGATTTGTCTTAGTGTTGCTAGTATAAGGGTTTTGGTTAGTGTTTTTTGATTAGTCTTAGTATGTTAATAATATTTGTGTTGGTAGTATAGGGGTTTTGGTTAGTGTCTTTAGGGAGTTTAACAATTAGGAAATTATGTGGAGATTGGAGAACTATCTTGTGTTTGTCAGTTTGTCTCATCCGCCCTAATTAGTCCAAAGTTTGAGTTTCCTAAGTACTATTAATTATATTTGAAGTTTTCATCCTTTCTTGGCGACGAATGGTTCATGGTTGTGTGGTTCGGGGTTCAAACGACTAATCTTCAAACCGAATCGTCCTGTATGGCGAAGGAGTTCATTCGAGAACATTGTCAAAGTGCTTTGTATGTGAATTCAGTAGTGTACTGTGAACTCCGAATTTGCTCCTTGAACTGAATTGAGCACTGAATTTTGCAAAACTGTGTGAATTCAATGAACGTGCTCATAATTTATCCCAAGTAGATATGGCAGAGCCATCGAATGCAGTTTTGTTAGTCTTTGGGGGTCGTGAACGTATTTCATATATCATCTTGATGGCTGCCTGAAAGGACAACATTTTTTTTAGGCAGGGTGTCCTGTTTCACTCATACCCCTCCATTTTCTTAGAAGAGTTCCTTGATGAAAAATAAATTCCATAATCAATATGAGTTGCGAAAGGTAAGAGGGCAATCATTATTGCAATAGATGCACGTAATGAAAGGACTATCAAAATTGCAAATGTATGCTGTAAGACAATAGAGAACTTATAGACTTAAGTGACATGAAGACAGTAAACAATACTAACTATTTCTGTAGTAGATTTTGGAAGTTAACGGTTATTCTTGATGATTGTTAGTGTTTTAATCAGCTTTTAATGAAATAATACTTGGATATGTTTCCATGTTTTATTTTTATGTTATTAACAATTTACGTTTATGTTTTATTTTTATGTTATTAACCGTTTCTAACAATTTGAATATTTGTGTAATTGTAGATGACAGGAGGTCGAGGTAGACAACGTGGCGGCGGTTCAAACAGACGTCGTAGTAGTACTTCTTCAGTCGACGAGGAAGAGATGGAGGTTATTGATCAGCAGAGTCCGGTAGTGGTCGAGGAATCGACCAATGACAATGAGTCCTCGGATCAGACATCGAAGACGATCCATTTCACCCCGGAAGGGAAGATGATACTTGATCCCGCGGGTTTTTGGTAAGACAACGACCAATGTCTTTAATTTATTATTTTATAATTATATTACATTATTTAACATAAATGCATACTATTCCATAATTTATTTTTCAGGTTTTCGTCTCAAAAGGTTGTACGCGGTTGTACTCAAAGTACAAAGATGAAGATGACGGGGGTTGCTCCTACTTGTTGGACAAAGGCTACCTCTACACAAAAAGAGGAATGATTCAATAATTTTAGGGTATATTATTTTTGTTTATATTTTGTTATATTATTATAGTTTTCAATTAATAATTTATTTTACTAATACTTACCTTTTAAATTGTAGAAAACATTTGACTGGCCGGCCGGATTAGAGTATATTGTACGTCAAAGGTACAATGATACATGCACTAGACGGTTAAGGGACAACATGTATAAGGTTGTCAAGAGGAAGAAGGAGCCGGAGCATATGAGAGGTATTTAATTGTTATTGTTATTTGTATATAGTTATAATTTAACACATTTTATCATATTTTATAATACTTATTTAACTTGTAGGTGGTGCATATGAAGATATGCTTAAATATCGTGAAACTCCGGAGTTTCAGGCTAGGTCGGCCCAAGCATCCAAAAATAAAAAAGGAGGAAAGAAAGATGGAGCGGCTGAGCCGTCACATCACGCAGGATCTCGATCTTTCCTGGACCTAGTTTTGGGTGTAAGTTATAATTTCCACTTTTTCCTCCATTTGAAAATTATAACTTAAATTCTTTTTATTATTAAAATCTTCTTATACAAGTCTTTAATTTCTTCTTTTAGAAGGGTAAGAAGAAAAAAGCTAACACGCCCACGGCTCCGGAGCTCTTCCTTGACACCCATTCCCGACTCCAAGACAATAGAAGATATTGGATAAAACCAAAAGATAAGGAATTATATGTAAGTTTCAAACCATTTTTGGATTTTTACAATAAGTTCATTTTTTGAATGTTTAACAAATTTTGTAGCTATTTTTAATAACAATGTTTATATTTTGTAGGATTCCTTTTTGGCCGAGAAAGTTAGGCAACCCGACAAGTCCGATAACGAGATTTGGTTCGACTTGGTAAAGGGTTTCAAGAAGGGGAATGTCTACGGGATTGGGTCGGCTAAGGACGTATTTTACGAAACTCCAAGGGGAAGAATGACGTCCAACTCAAAACAAACCTACGAGCCGGGAGTCGTGGGAAAACTCCAAGCCCAACTCAACGAAGAAAGAAGAAAAAACGCGGAAAGGGATGAGGAATTAAGGATAATGAAAGAAAAATTCAAGGCTTGGGAAAGCAGGTTCGACAACTGCAACCAAGGTCCGTCTCCCTTTCGGCGAGATTATGATGAAGGCAATGGAGGTGGTGGTATGCAACGCGAACCCAATATGACCCTTGGCTTCTAATATTAGTTTAGAAACTTGTGACTTGTGCTTGTTTAAACTTGGTTTGTTAACGTTTAAGAAGATTTGTAAACTTGAAATAATTTTCTTGATCTATATGAGGATGTTGGTTTCACATCGTGTTGTTGTAAATGTGTGAAATTATGGTTGTTTTCTAGTATACTTGCAGGTATGGTATGGTAACGAAATGGCAGGATGAAAACAGAATTTTTCTTGCAATATCACAGGTTATTTGGCGACTGAAATGTTCATTTGTCGACTACTTTCAGTCGCCAAACCTCCTGTATTTTTGCAAATTATAAGGCCTCTTGGCGACTGATTGGCGAGTGAAATCAGTCGCCAAATTGGCGACTGAAGGCTGTAGTGGTCGCCAAATTGGCGACTGATGGCGACTGAAATCAGTCGCCAATTTGGCGACTACCTAAGCTTTCAGTCGCCAATTTGGGCGACTGCTTTCAGTCGCCATTTCACCATTTTGGCGACGCTTTTTTCAGTCGCCAAATTTGGCGACTGAAATTAGTCGCCCGAATTTTTTTTAATCAGTCGCCAAATTCATTTTAGCGACTGAAATTAGTCGCCAATATCAGTCGCCTGAATGTTGTTTTCTTGTAGTGAATGTACCCAATTCTACCAACAAATATAGTAATCTCAAATAGACAAACGACTAAAAAAGACTACCCTGCCGAGATGAAGGACAAACGATCTTGAGGCCAGCAAGATCCGAACAAACTCTTTCTATTTCCAAATTTAGACAACTCCAATCTACTTAAGCCCGGAACAAACTGAAGCTTCCTCTCAAAGGGAACCTCACGAATCGACTCTCATAAGATTGTGCTCACAAATATTATCTCCACCTCCTTCAATTATTCTAGACTAATACAAGGGTCTTTATATAGAATTTACTCCACCCTTAATAAGAGACCTAGACTAATTAGGAAACAAAGACAATTAGGAAATTAATTACTAATTTCCTAAACCAATACTCCGTATAAAACTTACGTGAGTATGTACTAAGTCAACTTTGTAAGCAAAACAAATGTTGACCATAGTAACATCAGGTGTAGAGCTGATCAAATGGCCTAGGCCCGCTAGCTCGACCCGGCCCATCCCGATTTTTTCCCGTGCTCGGGCCTTGATATTGGGCCCGAAAAGCCCATGGCCCGAAGCCCATGACCCGAATCATATAATTGGGCCGGGCTTGGGCCTACTGTAAGGCCCGAATTTTGGCCCGGCCCGACCCGAACATATGCAAAATTTAAGATTTTATGTGTATACTTTAAGGATGTACAAAAGTAATGAGGCTTAATAAATAAAATAAAATTTAACCAAACAATTACGAATCTAGTAAATGGGCTTACCAATTTGTTTACCAGTATTAATTAGTGTGATAAGCCTTACAAGCTTACGAATTTGTTTAATAATGTAACTAGTTTTGTCTCCCGTGAAACTCACGGGCTATTTAAAGTCCCTTTTTAGCTTTGTTTGTTTTCATTATTTTGATATGATGATTGACTCATATGTATACAATATACAATAAATCAACTATTAAACCATTGCTTATTTAGTTGAAGTAGTATTTTAATAATTTTATGTCAAGAAAAATGTAATAGCTGACGGTTGAGAAAACCATAATTTGTTGGCGATATATTTTGGTAAAGGTTATCTTATATGAATTCAATCGGCTTGAGTGATAATTAATAGTTGAGAGAAACATTACGAACATGGCATGATCAAAAATGAAAAACTACATTGACTTGTCTTTAAGTTTGATGGTAAAAATCATGTAAAAAGAAGAATATATCGTATTGTGTTGAAAGTCAAGTGGTCATACAAAATATGTACCATTTTAAGTAATTGTCAAAAATAAGGTATAAGAGAAAGTTGGAAAGAGAACGTAGAAAAATTGCTCATTTACTCCTTATTCAACATATTAGCAAAAAGAGAGACATTTTTACTTCGTAAATAAGAAATAATTAAACACAACCCATTTCATTCGTTCTTTTAACAAAATTGAAAGTTATATTAATAAAATTTATCCATGTTGAAAGAGCATCAAACATATTACGTGTATTGAAAACTCCTTCCTAAATTGCATGCGTGAATTTGGACCATTTTGTTATGGGAAAAAAACACCGAGGAATTTTAATCAAATAGACTGATTACGGTAGTTATGTATGCATGATCCCACGCGATCCCACTATAACAACTTTGGATCGATTTGAATAAAATGACTGATGCACGAATTTTGGAATGAAATAACACTACCAACAAAATAAGGTCAATAGGAAAAAAAACAAATCTGTCGCTAATTGGACAAAAATTAACCATAAATATTGCGTATATAAGATTTTTATAAAACACCATTACTAAATTTAATATAGTGTAATAACTAATAATTACATGTACAAAATATTATGAAAAAAATGAAAAAAATTGGCTAGAAGCCTAGAGGCATACAATTAGGTGATACATTTGCCAAATGGAAGCGATCTCTCATGCCATTAGTCCATTACCACCTCCACCTTTTTCCCTGCCATTAATACCACGAAATACAATGTTAGAGAATCATAATCGAAACAAATTGTTACTCGATTAATTGCATCAAAACTCAAGAAAAAATTACATTGAATAACAAATAACCTTCTCTTTTCATTCCTTTTCTTCAACTTTGCTTCTTATTTTTCTTATGCCCTTCAAACCTTGAGCAACTCAAATCTATGATACACAGACAATAACTTAGGGAAAGAAAATATACGAGTATGTTTTATGAGTTATTAAGATCAATACTTGAATACAGACTATTATCTTACCGATGGGTAGTTGGGTCCCTCGTTCAACAAATAACTAAAGCCTTTCATATGTAACAAAAAAATTGCAATTTGAAACCTGGTAGAAACTCCGTATTATAGAAAATAGGATAAAAGTCTCGTTAACTAAAAACAATTATAAAGATACGAAATCTCTCATCCTAGCTATCTTATGATATGAATGTGTACATCATATTTTCAGCTGATGGAGGGGAAACTTTTTGTAGTGTTTACATGTGGAACTTATGGTGGTATCTTAATAATTAAGGAATAAAAAAGGTTGGTCATTAACTAAGGAAATGGTTGTAGTTATGGAAGTGAGTAAAAGCGTGGAAATGGATGGGTAAGACTTAAGAGTATGGTAAGATAGTGTTTAGTGTTTATTAATCATAAATTTTTGCTGAGAAAATGAAAAGACTATTGCCCTCTATAGTTTATTTGTATTTATTTTATTATTATAAATCTTATCATAGGTAGGTTTGCGTAAATTCTCATCTTGCAAAGATTGTGCCACGTGTCGCTCTATTAAGTACTCAACTTACCTTTTTATATTATTGTAAGATGAGGGTTTATTAAGTTATTTGTAGAGTAAAGATTAAAGCACAAATCGGCCTGAATAAGCCCGCAAGTTCATTTTAAACCCGTATGGCCCGATAAAATAGGCCCGCACTTGTAGCCCAACCCAGCCCGGGCAAGTACTCAAGTAGTTGAGTTTATGGCCCGATAAAATAGGCCCGCACTTGTAGCCCAACCCAGCCCGGGCAAGTACTCAACTACTTGAGTTTTGATTTCTGCCATAGATAGTGATGTTTTCCATTTCAAGAACGTGACCGGTTCACAAGCCAATGAGGTTTCATCCTAAACAATTGGTGATAGGAGGATTAGCCTACTCACATATAAACTAGTCCATTCACTCATATTCTACCAATGTGGGATAATACCCTCATTTACATATGGGAAAAGAACTCAACAAGCACGTTTCTATCTATTTCTTGTCATACAACCAACTTTGATCCCGAGCTCTTTAAGCAACTGATTCACCACGAGCTTACGTTGTTTAACCGTATGCGACTTGAATTACTACCGACTCTTAATCCCTCCAATTTTGACTCTTTTTAATAGATATGACTAACCAACGTCGTTAATATTTCCCAGGGGTAAAAACATCTGAAATTCCCTTTAACAATGTTGCCCTGCCAATTAAGCCTATACGATACCAGTTCACCTCCAAGCATGCCTGTTTGCAGCCAATCAAGCGGCATCGCGGCATCTCCCACTCATTTCTTCTGAATCGAACTATTAATTACATAATTGATAGGATGCTAGAGCAGATCATGACCAATTTGACACCCACGGAGACCGGAAAATGCTATTCTGTTAATTCAATGTGCCGCCGTTAACATACTTTCACTCCAGAACTTGTTCCGAAGGTAAGCATCCCCTGAAAAAATAATGCTCGAGCAACATTCAAGATATGACGATGCTTGCTTTCGACACGAATGTTTTGTCGAGGTGTGCGGACACAAGATGTTTGAAAGTGAATTCCATTTTTAGCAAAGAAAACAGACAGACATGCAATTGAACTGTTCAATTCTTCTTTGGCAAGTTTGTGTTTAATCATGGCCAAAATATTCACAAACATGGTAGCAGTAATTAATAAACCCAAGTTCAGTGCGAGCGATTATCGACAATTGTTCGAAATTTTTTGCACCCCATAAGTCACAATGAATTAAGTCAAATCTTTATTATTGCCTAATCGAAATCAAAAAACAATTTAAGCGATGATCAATTAACATTTTGAAGAACAATATGGGCATCATGTCATGGAGCTCCAATGTTCCTTGCTTCGTGGAGATGTCGATACAGCTTGATTGATTTCTGTTCAGCTGCGCCAAGAGAGACTAAATTTGCTCTAACATGATACCCAATACTCCCCTGAGTCCCTGACCCACAGCGTCTGTTTTGGCAGCAAACCCACAAGTAGTCACGCGCCTTCTATGAGATTCTCGAGGTTGGTCTCTGACCAACCAGGATAGTCAGTGACAGAAAAACACGAATTTATATTGTTGCCATTTTTCTTACACACTGTACAATAGAGTCTATTTCTCGAGCTTAGCTTGTTTCCATATCACATGCATTTTGAATTGAAGGATAGACTTGACTGCAAACGCCATGATTTTGGAATTTTTTCTTTAGCAACAGCAACATTACAGAGACGTTCCTTCTGAAAAACGACATGAGACGCAAGAGTGAAAGACTGTAACGGGTCTAAGAACAGTTGTTGTGAGCGAACATCGTCATAGTGTTGATAGTCTAGATCCTTAATACGAGTACTTATTTTCTATGTCGTAGGTGCACCGACCGCACTTACATGCGAAAAGTGGCTCATGCACCGCCAAAGCGTCTCACAGGAACGTAAGTTTGCTATAGTACGAGGTCACAGACATCCCCTTTTTTGAGTGCAATGAGTGTTTTTTTGTCTAATGAAACGCGCACTTAGTAGCATAATAATAGAGAGAATGCGGGATTCGAACCTAAGACCTATCATCCATAATATCTCTGTCTTAACCACTAGACCAGGACATTTTCGGCTGAGCGCAACGATGCTGAAACAAATGAATTAAACTGCTCGATAGGGTAAAGAAAGAAGAGCCAGGTCAACATAAGTTGTTGCAAGTTTGCAACAACTAACTGTGAATAGGTAAGGACTTGATTATATTCAGAATAGTACAAGTAATTATATAGTACAATGCAACTATCCTAGGCAATTAAGAGGGGAATACAATGAGATGGAATACAAAGGGATGAGAGTAAGTGCTTATACAATAACTATACAATGACATAGTAACTATACTTTATCATCCCCCCTCAAGATGGACGGTGGGGACAAGAGGCCAATCTTGCGAAGGAGCATTTGGAAGCGGGGCCGAGGGAGAGCCTTGGTGAGGAGGTCAGCGAGCTGGTCATCCTGAGCGACCGGAACGACACGCAGTTTGCCAGCTTAAACCCGTTCGCGAATGAAATGATAGTCCAAGGCAATATGTTTCATGCGAGAGTGGAAGACGGGATTGGAGCTGAGTTTGGTGGCACCAATGTTATCACAGTAGACCTGGGGAGAGGCAGGAAGGGAGATATGCAGCTCAGTGAGCAAGTGAGTGAGCCAGGCTAATTCAGCGGCAGCATTGGCGATGGAACGATACTCAGCCTCGGTGGAGGAACGAGCCACGGATTTCTGTTTCTTGGAGCTCCAGGAGATAAGGTTACGACCAAGATACACAAGGTAAGCACCAGTAGAGGTAAGGTATGTACGATCGCCCCCCCAGTCGGAGTCAGAGAAGGCATGAAGGGACATAGGGGAGTCACGATGAAGAGCAATGCCGTGGGAGATAGTGCCGACAAGGTAGCGTAGGAGATGCTTAAGAGCAGCCCAGTGGGTAGTGGTAGGTTGATGCATGAATTGGGAGAGCAGATCCGAGGGAGGCAAGGTCGTCGGTAATGGTCTTTATTTTGGTCATGTATTCGGAGATGGTGGAGGAGCCGAGAGTTATAGTTTTGAGACGGTAACGGAGTTGTTTGATGTGACCACGGGAGGGTAAGGCGAAGGTGGAGCGAAGAACCATCCACGCCTCACGGGTGGTGGTGGTGCCGGTGATAAGTGGGGCCACTGTTTTGTCAAGAGTACCTGCTAGTGTTCCGAAGAGTAATCGATCTTGTTGAAACCAAGTGCCAAAAGCGGGGTTGGGGGATACGGTTTTGTCCGTGGCGGTGACGGTCTCCGGTGGAGGAGGAGTGCCGTCAATGAAGGACGAGAGGGAGTATCCAGCGAGGAGGGACTCGAGTTGTAGCCGCCATTGGGAGTAGGTGGAAGGGGTTAGTTTTTCCACGGTGGAGGCATTGAGGTGAAGGAGAGGTTTTGTGGGTTCATTTGGGTTGGGAATGGTAGCCATGGATGGGCAGATGGCTTCAACCAATGGAGGGAGATGAGGGAGTTATGGGGATCTTTTTGTCTGATACCATGTGAATAGGTAAGGACTTGATTATATTCAGAATAGTACACTACAAGAAAACTTGTTTCAGGCGACTGTTATAAGGCGACTGATACAAGTAGTCGCCAATTTAGCGACTGAAAATAGAATAAGGCGACTGAGATCAGTCGCCAATTTGGCGACTGAAACAATCCTCAGATTTTAATTAAAAAAACTCGGGCGACTGATTTCAGTCGCCAAATTGGCGACTGATAAGCCATTTGGCGACTGAAATCAGTCGCCAAATTGGCGACTACTTTTCAGTCGCCAATTTGTGTATTATTCCAGAATCGCGAAACTAATCCGCCACTCTCTACTTCCCCAAATTTCTTCAAAACACCCGAAACCCCTATTCCCTCTACAAAATCGCCACCACTACTACTCCATTCCCTTAACCACCTCTCCGACCACCACTACGACACTAGCTATACCGATATCACCACCGTCCTCACCAACAAACTCCGACTCTTATTCTATTTCCGTCACTTTTCCTTAATTAGGTGCGATTTTGCTCTCCTAAATCTAATTCCTTAGCTTGTTTGTTTGTTTATTTTATGATTTTAATTAGTATTATGATGTTTATGTATAATTTGTGATGCTTACAAAGTTCTAATGGTTAGTTAGTTAGGGTTTGTGTAGGTTGATGGTTAGGGTTTATATAAATTGGGGGTTTTGTGAAATTGTTAACATTATGTTAATCGAGGTTGTAATTGACAATGTATTGGTGTTTTTGATGATGTTAGGATTGTTGATTGACTAAATTAGTATAAATGGGAGTATTATTGATGGTAGAAAGTTAGTATTCCCTCCGTCTTATTCATTTGTTTGCCCTTTAAATTATTTTTTATGGTTGTTTTAATCAAAAGGCAAATAAATAATTGTGATGGAGGGAGTAGAATGTTAGGATTTTATAATTAAAGTGTGTATGTATTAGTTTGATAGTTGTTTAGTATCCATGTTGATAATGTTATTAATTAGAATGATAGTAGTTTAATTAGTGATATGTTAATTTTAGTATAGTTAGTATCCATGTTGACAATATTATTGTTTGGTTTATTATTGATAATAGATATGTTCCTAGAGTTAGTAATAATTGATAATCAATATTGTTGTAATTATTGTTGTGTGGGTTAATGTTTAGATTAAAATGAAGAGGTTGGAACGTACATGGATGTACGAAGATAGACTTGATAAGAAAAGACGTCCTACCGCTAGATTTATAAAGGGGGTTGCCGAGTTTATTGAATTTGCTAGACAACAAGACGAGTATGATTTAGTAGCAAAGAAACTTAGGTGTCCTTGTATTAAATGCAAAAACATGAGATATCTACATGACATTGAGGTTCAAGAACATCTTTATACAAACGGGTTTTGTCCAAACTACTACAATTGGATTTCTCATGGAGAATCATATTTTTCACTTCCCGAACAATCTCAAATCCCACAAAATGAGAACCCATATAGAGATATGGTAGTTGATGCATTTGAGTCTAATATTTTCAATAATGATCATATACCAATGAGTGAAGAAGAACCACACCCACAAGCAAAAGCCTTTTTTGATATGTTAAAGGCGAGTGAAAAACCATTATATGAAGGGAGCAAAATGTCATTGTTAGAAGCCGCCTCTAGGATAGTAACTTTGAAATGTGAGTACAATTTGCCATTTACTTGTGTTGATGGCATTGCTTCTTTGATTGAGGATGTTAGCCCCGATAATAATGTCATGACCCGATCATTCTACAATACCAAAAAAGTAGTGAAAGGTCTAGAACTTCCGCATTACAAGATTGATGCATGGCCCGATGGATGTATGCTCTTTTGGAAGGATGATGCTTTACTTGACAAGTGTAGTAAATGTGAAAAGGCTAGATATAAGACAATTGAGGGAAGTATTGTCTTGAAAGGTAAAAAGGGAAAGAATGAAAAAAAGAGAGGTGAAAAGAGTAAGAAACCAATACCCGAAAAAAGCGGGTTTTTGTTGTCTCCACCTGATGAGGACATCCATGAGAATGGAAATGAAGAGGGTGAAGGTTTAGAGAACGAGGATGGTGATGGTCAAGTTGACGGTGATGGTGGTGTTGATAGTGATAATGATAATGAATCAATTGGTGATGATGATGAGGACGAATTTGATGATGATAATGATTAATTGGGTAAAGATATATTTATATATATTTTAATTAAGTTTTTTATGTTATTTGATGTTTTTTATGTTATTAACAGTTTATGTTTGTTTTTTATGTTATTAACCGTTTCTAACAATTTGAATATTTGTGTAATTGTAGATGGCAGGAGGTCAAGGTAGACAACGTGGCGGCGGTTCAAACAGACGCCATAGTACTTTTTCAGTCGACGAGGAGCAGATGGAGATTATTGATCAGCAGAGTCCGGTAGTGGTCGAGGAATCGACCAATGACGATGAGTCCTCGGATCAGACATCGGAGACGATCCAGTTCACGCCGGAAGGGAAGATGATACTTGATCCCGCGGGGTTTTGGTAAGACAACCACCAATGTCTTTAATTTATTAGTTTATAATTATATTACATTATTATTTACCATAAATGCATACTATTCCATAATTTATTTTTCAGTTTTCGTCTCAAAAGGTTGTACGCGGTTGTACTCAGAGTACAAAGCAGAAGATGACGGGAGTTGCTCCTACTTGTTGGACCAAGGCTACCTCTGCACAAAAAGAGGAGTGGTTCAATAATTTTAGGGTATATTATTTTTGTTTATATTTTCTTATATTATTATAGTTTTTAATTAATAATTTATTTTACTAATACTTACCTTTTAAATTGTAGAAAACATTTGACTGGCCGGCCGGAATAGAGTATATTGTACGTCAAAGGTACAATGAGACGTGCACTAGACGGTTAAGGGACAACATGTATAAGGTTGTCAAGAGGAAGAAGGAGCCGGAGCATATGAGAGGTATTTAATTGTTTTTGTTATTTGTATATATATAGTTATATTTTTACACATTTTATCATATTTTATTATAATACTTATTTAACTTGTAGGTGGTGCATATGAAGATATGCTTAAGTATCGTGAAACTGAGGAGTTTCAGGCTAGGTCGGCCCAAGCATCCAAAAATAAAAAAGGAGGAAAGAAAGATGGAGCGGCTGAGCCGTCGCATCACGCAGGATCTCGATCTTTCCTTAGCCTAGTTTTGGGTGTAAGTTATAATTTCCACTTTTTCCTCCATTTGAAAATTATAACTTAAATTCTTTTTATTATTAAAATTTTCTTATACAAGTCTTTACTTTTTTCTTTTAGAAGGGTAAGAAGAAAAAAGCTAACACGCCCACAGCTCCGGAGCTCTTCCTTGACACCCATTCCCGGCTCGAAGACAATAGAAGATATTGGATCAAACCAAAAGATAAGGAATTATATGTAAGTTTCAAGCATTTTTGTATTTTTACAATAAGTTCAATTTTTTGAATGTTTAACCAATATTGTAGCTATTTTTAATAACAATGTTTATATTTTGTAGGAAGCATTTTCCGCCGAGAAACTTAGGCATCCCGAGAAACCCGATAACGAGATTTGGTTCGACTTAGTAAAGGGTTTCAAGAAGGGGAACGTCTACGGGATTGGGTCGGCAAAGAACGTATTTTACGAAACTCCAAGGGGAAGAATGTCGTCCACCTCAAACCAAACATACGAGCCGACAGTCGTGGGAAGACTCCAAGCCGCACTTGACGAGGAAAAAAGAAAAAGCGCGGAAAGGGATGAAGAAATAAGGATAATGAAAGAGAAATTCAAGGCTTGGGAAAGCAGGTTTGAGAATTGCAACCAAGGTCCCCCTCCCTATCGGCGGGATTATGATGAAGGCAATGGAAGTGGTGGATTCCAGGCCGAGTCCAATCTAAACCTTGGCTTCTGATATAGTTTAGAAACTTGTTACATGAAACAATTTATGGTTGAAACAATTACGTTTAAGAAAATTTGTAAACTTGAAACAATTTTTTTTATCTATATGAGGATGTTGGTTTCACATCGTGTTGTTGTAAATGTGTGAAATCTTTGTGTTTTCTTGTATACTTGCAGGTAGGGTATGATGGTATGGTAGGATGAAAATGGAAATTTTCATGCAATATCACAGGTATTTTGGCGACTGAAATGTTCATTTGGCGACTACTTTCAGTCGCCAAAACCCCTGTATTTTTGCAAAGTGAAAATCCATTTGCGACTGCTTGGCGACTGAAATCAGTCGCTAAATTGGCGACTGAATAATATAGTAGTCGCCAAAATGGCGACTGATGGCGACTGATTTCAGTCGCCAAATTGGCGACTACATAATATTTCAGTCGCCAATTTGAGCGACTGATTTCAGTCGCCATTTTTCACAATTGGCGACTATTTTTTCAGTCGCCAAATTTGGCGACTGAAAGTAGTCGCCCGAATGTTTTTTGGCGACTAATGACAGCGACTAGGTCTTGGCGACTGAAATCAGTCGCCAAATTCCTTTTAGCGACTGAAATAAGTCGCCAATATCAGTCGCCTGAATGTTGTTTTCTTGTAGTGGTACAAGTAATTATATAGTACAATGCAACTATCCTAGGCAATTAAGAGGGGAATACAATGAGATGGAATACAAAGGGATGAGAGTAAGTGCTTATACAATAACTATACAATGACATAGTAACTATACTTTATCACTAACAACCTTCAAAGTTTGTTAGCAAGTTTGTTACATTCTATATAGATTGATATAATGGAAATGCAATTGCAACTTTCATTTACTCTTTGAGCATTCTCTCTACATTTAGTGCACAATTTCAATAGAGTTCTTTACATTTCTTCTTCCAGTAAATACTATGTTACGGTAATTTTATACAAAATTTGGTAAAAGATTAAAATTCCGGTTACTCTTTTTTTTTTTTTTTTTCTTTTTGTAACGAGGCCTTTAATTTACCCTGGGTAACCACTCACACGTGAATTCAATATCCGATAAAAAGTCAATTGATTTAAATCTACAAAAGTAAGGCAAAAATAGAGATGATTCACACGAATGATCAACAAGGTAAAACGAAAAAAGAAAAGTTAGAAAGGAATTTTTTCAAAGCTACAAACATATATATATATACATAATGGATCCCCACACTAGAAAAAGACCTTTCATTAGGTTGCGTGCTTGTACATTTTCTTGCAATGTAAAAGTTATTTTTAGCATTTTGATAATTAATTACTCCCTCCGTCCCGGTCATTTGTTTACCTTTGCTTTTGGCACAATTATTAAGAAAATTGGAGGGGACCATTTGTAGTTGTACTAGGTGGATGACAAGTGGACAATTGTCCCATTGGGTGATCACATTACTCATAAATTATCTTCCTATTATAGAAAGGTAAACAAATGAATGAAACACCCTAATATGGAAATGGTAAACAAATGACCGGGACGGAGGGAGTAATTAATAAAGAGTTAAAGGTATCAAAATTTTGATTCATATTTTATGATATATATTTTTGTCATATGGGAAAAATTGAATGATTGCCACCTTTCATTTTACTTCTTTTATGAGTGGGGATTGAAGAGGAGACCTATCTCATCTCATGGCTTTAAACATGAATGATTAAGATCAGAATCTAAGACACTCCCCACAATTATTTTGGCAGTGCTGTGTATATATGTTTTACATCTTTTGTGTTCTACAAGCCTTTCTTCCTTTGTCTCCTCTGCCTTTCCTACCTTAACTCCTAAGTATTTGACGTCATATCTTTTTATAATTAGTCTTCGTGGGTCGGATCCCTCTCACAAGCTTGCAAGTAGTTTTTCACTTGTCCTCTCACTTGCAAGCTTGTGAGTGAAAAACCACTTGCAAGCTTGTGAGAGGGATCCAACCGGTCACAAGCTTGTGACGGATAATAACGTCACAAATGAGATTTTGTGATTTTTTTAATCTAAAAGAAAGACATTAAATTTGTGAAACTCGCAATAACTATCTTTGATGCAAAATAAGCAATTACAAAACTAATAGTAACATAATTCTCTAAAATCTAGCAATAGCTAATTTTGATCAATTAAGATTACTTGACTTAATTTAAGATATGATTATTAAATGCTAATTTTAATTTGCCTAGTACTTAAATCATAAGAATACAAATGTTACTTAAGTGGTTTGATTGCTTCAATTTATACAGAATAGTTAAGGTACCTAATTTCACCATTGAGCAAAGTTAAGAAGATGCCACTTTCGTAAAAAAAACTATACGAAATCCATAATAACATATGCTCCCTCCTCTACAATTATTTATATATTTGTCTTTGATTAAAATACTCCTCATATAAAATAAAAAAAAGGTAAATAAATAAATGAGACAGATGAAGTAACTAGCAAAAATCATGATTTGCTTACGCTAAACTAGTTTAAAACCATTAAGTAACCAAAATCATAAATGAGACAGAGAGAGTAACTAACAAAAACCATGGACATGTTAGGTAAATCTAGTTTAAATCTATAGTATCCAAAGTAATTATAAAACTCATGCATGAATCATCAAATTAAAATTATGTTAAAACTTCAAGCACCTAAAGTTAAAACTTGCTTAAATTTATCTGAAATTTACCTAGTTAACAAAAATTCGTAAATATTTCGCAACAATTATATCATAAAACCAACAATAATGCTTATAAATACAATAAATACAATAATTAACTCGATTTCTCAATAATCTAATTTAACCTTAACCATATCTATAATAACACAATGATTCTGCTCTCTCTTTTTATTTACCCACAGGGACCGAAAGGCTACTTTTTTTCAATAATGGAACGTTTGTTTAATCGTATCTTATACACAACGACGTATTAAAGTTGAAATAACAACTCGTGCATGCACTTTAATAAATATATTATATATTATATTATTTTTTTTTGGTGTAGATCATTCGGTTTAATCCGAATTCGAGCCGGGTAAGATCAGTAGGGCGATAAAGCTCTCCCCCGTAAGTTTTAACAATACTGCATTTCTCGGGCTCGAACACGAAACATCTGGTTAAGTTAGAACAATCTCTTACCAGTTGATTTAAATGTTCAATAAGTATATATTATATTATAATAAGGGAAACAATTAGCTAATCATGATTATATAGTTGTTTAACAAGTGATCACACTACTGTAGTACTGTTGCAGTGAGGTTAACTACATTCTCTGTGCATGATCAGGAATAAGAAGATCTAAAAAGATAGGATTCTTTTATTAATCTAATTAAAGCATGTGTTTACGAAACATGGATTACTTAATTACACAACTAAGTGTGTATCCAAGTTTGATTTTTTTTTTTACTTACTAATCTCATCTTATCTTGTTTGTAGCATAAGATTTGTATCAAAGTTATTGCATTCCTAGGAAAGTCGATCTTTGCAAATTTGTCCGTACAAATATCATCATCATCAATAGAGACAAAATAGAAACTTCTTGTTGATTTTTTAGGTGATTAAGACCTCGTTTGGTTCATAAGGAATTAAAACCATGTGTTAGTTAGCAATTTACATGATTTAATTCATACATTAGAATTCACCTTAATTGCGTTTTTATGTTTAGTTGTCATGCTCGAGTTCTTTTTCCTATGAGTTTCCTATGAACTTTAGGGGCCAGGTAATTTACTTCTATGGAGTTTGAAACTCCCCCATTATTTTAAAAAAAATGGAGTAATCAAACGACTTCTAACTTCTGGTTGATATTTTGTTCTAAGAAACGACGAAACAAAAGTATGATTTGTTATTGTTTTTTTTCTGATGGATCAAGCAATAAAATTGTGGTAGAACTCAAAACAATATTAAAAAAATATCACTATTTTCATTTTTGGTCTATATATGAACATTTTACAACATTAAGCTTTCAAATCCATGCAATATAGGTACTCTCATGTCCGGTTGGTCCCGTCCCGGTAAATAATTATCTATATTAAATCACATGAATTTTCCCTTAACCTTATTTATTTGTAAAGTCGATGATGTAACCCTAATTGCTTCCTTTTTTTTATACATATTAGTCTCGCGTGTGTACAATATATACTCCATATATAATCAAAATTCATCATTTGTTTTATGTTAAACTGACATTATACCTCATGTCTCCTTGTGAAAGGAGATCCGACGACCTATTTTTATTGAAGACAGATATGTCTCGTCTTCACTGAAAGAATTAGGGAAAGGAAAACTTAATTAACTGGTGTATATATTAGTAAAAGGTAGGAGGCAACTTGTAAAGCTTTAATGTATCGTTAAAATAAAGGTAAAATAATGAAAAGAAAGAGGGAGATGTTAAAGGGGTTCTTTATGGATGCAGGATGATACGACCTAAAATAAAGCAAAATAGAGTTGTTATTATTAAAGGATGATGCACTCTCTTCAGTTATGGAGGAGAACATATTCTCTTCATGTGTTGTCCTCCCCAACCACTAGCATTGTGTTTTCACACTCGTTCCTTTGTCCTAAGTAATTTTCACGCTCCTTTTAATTTGGTTGCTAATGCTTATTATCACAAATACTAAAATAAGGTCATAATATAGCATGAGGTCATCTGGTATTCTGGTCATAAAGTTAGGGGTCCGATTTCCATTGAGTTAAAATATAATCCTGTTGATAGCCATATTTATCTTCTGGTCCTAATACATCGTACCTATACACTGATATTAATCACACCGGTTATGCAAGAAATTCATACTAACAATGTAAAGTATTTTTGTAGAATATTATATAAAATAGTACTACGTATCCACTACCGAATTTTTATACTTTGTACTATATAGTTATATATACTTTCTCTTTGTCTAGTCAATTCTTTATGTCTATATTTTGATCGTATATCATTTTTGATTTTTTTCGTGTTTATCTCGTGCCAATTACTTCTTTGCGGACAGATAAAGCTTATTCATAAAAAGGATTTTATAAATCATATTAAATGGGTGATAACGTGATGTATTGATGATTAATTAATTGATGTGCTAGAAGTGAAAGATAGTAGATGGAATACTGAAACACGTAAATGAAATTTAAGATAAGCTCTTCATCAACCCAACCCTAATTCGCCTAGCATAACCCTAATTAATTTATATACTTTTTTTTTTGGTTTAATTTCAGTTCGCTTTATTTCCGCTCGGCTCTATTCAGGATATTTTAATTTAGCTTTAGCTTAGCCAGTTCTGTTCAACTTATCTTTTCTCAAAATTAAATCTTACTTCAGCTTCATTCACTTTAATTCGACTCCATTTAGTTTAGTTCACTTCAATTTACCTCCAATTAATTCACTTTAACTCGTTTTAGCTGAAAAAGACCAGGCCTAAAAAGGCGATTTTAATTGTAACAACCAAATACTAACAATACATCTTTCCCATGCACGCGCGGCAAGGCTTTAGATATGAAGCCAGTCGACAATAAAGGTCCAAGGTGGGCCCGGTAAATGTGATCATTGTCCAATCAAAACAATCTTTTATGTCAAGTTGTGGGGCTAAAGTGTTAGGGCTAAGTCATTCATCCACTTTTGATCTTGACTTTCTTTAGTGCATGGTCTTCGTCAATCATTCACTATAAAAAGATCGATTCTCTGATATTAGGCATGCTGCATGTCGTATATTTTGAGTTTGGTAATTTTAGAATGTTCTCACTTTCAAAATCGATCGGAGTAGAGCTAATTCTTTTGTCACTTATTCGATCGGCTTATTGATACTTTTACTCTTAGTTGGTACGAGTCGCTATACAAGTTAATTTGGAATCACAAATATAGTATAAGAAAATATAGTAATGTTTTAAAATTCTACGAGTTTGTTTTGTGGGTGGATATAAGTTTTAAATCGAGAATCATATTAAAGTGGTATGAGGGGAAATTGATATCTTGTATGTTGTATTTGTTTCAATTTTGGGCGAAAACTCAATCACGGTTTAAAATAATTCTAAAATACAATATTTAAAATAAGTATTTTAACCTTTTTAAAATAATGCAAATAAAGATTTTATTAAATAAATAATTATTTCATTTACAATATTCCATATATATATATAGATTCTTTCACCATTTTTGTTAAAAAGAAAAATTGATACGCATAGCCCGTAGGTTGTGGATAGAGCTGACAAAAGGTGACCCGACCCGAAGAACCGACCCGACTTATCCGATAACCGACCTGATAGAACCCGTAAATTTGCTTAACTGAAACCGACCTGAACCGACCCGAAGGTTAACCGATAGAACCTGATATGATATGACCCGAACCGACTTGTGACTCGACCCGACCCGACCCGAAACCCGATTCACCCACAAACCCGACCTGACCCAAACCGAACTGAACCGACATGTATGTAACTCGTTTTAATTACCCGATTAAACTCGACCTGACTCATAGCCAAATAATCTCTTTTAAGAATATAAATTCCTTTATAGTTTGTTTTTTTGTTAATAAACTTGATATAAAAAATTATCGCTCATTTTATTTTTCAAAACAAAATGTAATCTTAATATAAATAGCCAGTTGTAAATTTAGTACGCTATATTCCTAGTTAAACTTATTAATAATTATATTGCAAGTGATATATGTAGAAAATTTTAAATTAACGCTTTGTGAGAAAAAGAGTGTTTAGTTTTGGCTCCATTGAAAACAATAAAGGGAAGAAAGAGTTATGAGTTATGACCATACAAACCGACCACGGTTATTAATTATGATCTTAAAATCCAAACCTCAAATACATCATTCTAATAGAGCCTATTCAAAATTAAATACGTAGGATCACCGTCAAGATAATAAATAAAATCTATTTCATAGGTAATTCATTTAGTTATTTGCCATACTTCATATGTCAAATGTTCAAAACTATGAACTACATAAACAACTGATTAATTTAGACCAAAAACATTATTTTTTGTTCATAATATAGGCAAATCCGACACTGGATAGGCACTCATGTCATATACTTATAACTGAGGTCGAACAACATAAGTGTTCATTGAAATTATACAATCATTAACTTTTATAGTGTTATACTCTTATATTTTACAAATATCTTTTGTATCAAGTTCCTCAAATCCAATATTATAATTCATAAGTTCAAAAGTGATCTTTTAACATAACGACCCAACCATTGACCCGATTAATTTTCAAATTTAAGACGACAATATAAAATACTCGACCCATCAGTACCCCGAAACCAAACCGGTCTCGACCTGATCAAGCATATTGACCTGATATATCCCGACTCATTGGTCAACCGATCCGAAACTGAACCGACCTGTTGTATTTATTGACCCGATTAACCTGACCCGTAAGTGACCCAACCCGAACTCGACTCGATCTGAATAAGCAACTTGACCCGACCAAACCTGAGCCCGACATGACCCGAACTGCCTGAACCTGACCCGTAACCGACCTGATTGACCCGATTGCCACCTCTAGTTGTGGATATCAATTTCATACCGGTCACCCCTGCTTGGGTATGAAAAGTCTAATCATGCCTTATGGGTTCAAAGTATGAGCCTGAAAGGTACCTTTTTTTAAAACAAACAGTTGTTATGGGATTGATGCATTCATTCCTTATACTAATAATATTAAATGAAACAAACACCAGCTCTAAACGACAATGGTGTAAGCTTATAAATTATGGACGTCAATTTAGAAGAAAGGACATGATATTTGAGATTAAAGTTGATTGTGCGTATTGTGTATATATGAAGGCACTTGCAATGTTATTTCTCGTGCGTGAACCTTAAGGAAAGACGACGTCCCCTTCTCAACCAAAATTTCAAGATTTGAAAAGACTATCATTTACCATCACTTGAAAAATACGAATGAATCGAAAAGGCGTTCATTCGACTAACATTTGACGAGTTCAGAAAAAATGTCCTCATTTAACTAAATATGACATTTCCAAAAATAAAATGATAGTTCTTTAACTTTTAATATTTGACACATAAGTTTTAGAAAAAAGAAAAAAAAAACACAACAACAAGATATTAATTTCAAGTAATTTTGTTAGTTAGTTAATTGGTCACATTTCATTTGTGTACTCAGGAAGAGGTAAACTACGACTAGTTAAAAATTAAGTTTGCTCTATTCCCACAAATATGGTGATCGTTGACTCCCTCGCTTTATGGTTAAGTGATGAGATAAACATGCAACCATAAACCACCACGGTAATGGAGTATACATGATTCTAATTGTAAGTTTATCCTATGAGTATACTATGTCATACATGGTACTTAATTCTCTAAAGATATTCCCTTCGTTCTGGTCAATTGCTGTCTTATTATTTTTTAGGGTGTTTTAGTTAATGATTGTCATTTCTATATTTAAAAGGTTTTTTTATAAATAATTTAATCACCAGATATTAATAATAATCTAATAGATAAATCAAAATTAATCAATATATATATGAAATTGCACCCGTAAATCAATTTAAAAACCTCACTTGGCAAGTCGTGTGGGTTTTCACATGCATTGTTGGCTTACATAGTTACCTGTAGCCATTCAGCCATTTCTCTCACGGCAAATGCAACAAACCGAAGGAAATGGTTGCCAAAACTTTTTGAAGTTCATAATTGTCTAAGAGTCGTGTATTTTATTTTATAAAGCATAATTTTTCTACCTAATTCTAGAATAAATGACAATCGCTCTCAAAGTGCATTTATAAAGGAGTACAATAATCTTGGTTTATAAGAGCGGATTCTCTGTTTCATCTTGTATTCCATCTTTGTATCTCATTACATGCATCTCCTTGTGATACATGATTAGTTTACTAGAAATAATTATCATTTTTATTTTGCGAGGAATGATATTTCGTAAGATAAAGGCAATGACATATAAGATGAGACACAAAATGAGGCAGATTATGTCAATTCTTGGTTTATGGCCATAATTTACTCTTAATATGTACAACTATCCACATATTGGTGATGTTCTTGCCAACATACTATAGGGTTATTTTCGTGATGACAATCAGATCATTTGATTTAAGACAGGGCTTCATTACCGGTTATGCATACAAAGTGGAACTACAAAGTGTTACACACACTAACACACGCAACATTACATTGCATTGGGATATATAATAAGTTGAAGATAAATGCAATATTGGCTGTATTGCACATGAATTATTTTTATTTTTATAGGTACATTCATCTAGTGTAACACATCACCGTACACTCTAACCAATAAAAATACTGAAACGAGACAATATTCCTTAGAACAACAGAACACCCTTTTAACAAACTATCAAGATATATTTATATTAATTAGAGAGTAAGATGATACTTTGAATGTTACACCGATATACCTAAGAATTTTCCATTACACAATATTTTAGTTATATGCAAATCATAAGTTTATTACCTAACAAAAGAGTGCTTCTTGTTATTGAAAGATAACTCCACAAACACAAAATAACCAAAAAGGAGAGGCCTCTTATGAGTGGAAGGAGAATCATAGAAAGCAAAAGCTAGAAAGACCCAATATCAAAAGGCTTACCTTTGAAGCCTTCAATTTTCTCAAGATTAAAAAGACAGAGCCTTTTTTTCCATTAGAGAGCCTTACATATGTCTAGTACGTGTATATATGATCTTTACTAGCCTACCTTACATATCATACCCACCAATCCACCATTTTCCCCTACTCCTTTTTTCCCTCTTAAAAGCCCTTTCTAACAAGTAAACCCAAACTACAAGCAAAGCAACCAAAAATAAAGCCTATTTTTTCACCCTTTACATATTCATCTAGGAATGAAAGTTCCCATTTCCACCAATCTCAACTCCAATTCCGCCACCACGAAATCGGCCACCACCTCTCTCACCGCCGCTTTACAAACCCTAAACTCGAACCAGCTTATCAACAACAGCAGCAACAGCAGCAACAACAACAACAATAATACCCAGTGTTACGAGCCAAAGTCGGTCCTAGACCTACAACGAAGCCCTAGCCCGGCTACAAAGCCGCCTTCAGAGAGCGTAAACAACCACTCTTACCACCCTACAACTGCTGACCTGGACAATTTAGACGGTTGGGATTCAATCCTAACAGAACTGGGGCTTAATGATGATAATAATTATTCTAATCCAAATAATAATAATAATAATAACAATAATTCAAAACTATTACTCTCACAAATTAACTCATCATGTAATGATTCTCAATCCTTCATTACACAACTCCTCCCTGACTTCCATTCCTCGCAGTCGTTCGATCACACCTCGTCTCTACCGTCCGATTACTCTTCCATCTTCCCTGACTTCTCCTACACGCCAACTCTAACTCCGAATTTCGGACCCTTTAATCAGAACGAGGATGATAATAATAACAATAGTAACATTAACACTGGGACCAGCTTCGGCCTTGATTTCCTTGACGACCTTTTGCGTGCAGCGCAAGCATTCGAATCCAACGATTCACACCACCTCCACGTGATACTGTCGCGTCTGAATCAACGCCTTAGATCACCTATCGGAAAGCCTCTCCAACGCGCCGCCTTCTACTTCAAGGAAGCCTTACACCACCTCTCCGTCACCGCCGCTGCCACCGCCATCTCTGCCACCGCTCCAAGGCCGGCAAAACTGTCATCATACGACGTCGTTCAGACAATTCGCGCCACCAAGGCGTTTGCTGGAATTTCGCCGATTTCTCTCTTTGCTGCCTTCGCTGCTAATCAAGCTGTCTTGGAAGCGGTTGATGGCGCGTCGTGTATCCACATTGTCGACTTCGACATCGGTTTTGGAGGTCATTGGGCCTCCTTCATGCGTGAGCTCGTCGATAAGGCGATCGACGCTGATAATTTGACGTCGATTTTGTTAAGAATTACGGCAATTGTTCCTGAAGAATATGGCGTAGAGAGCAAGCTAGTAAGAGAGAATCTCTCACAGTTTGCTATTGAATTAAACCTTAATTTTCAAATCGATTTTGTTCTTATACCTACTTTTGAAATACTGTCGTTTAAATCAGTTAAATTTATCGACGGCGAGAGTATCGCGGTGCATCTCTCGCCTTCAATATTTCACAGTTTCGCCAATAATTCACGAAGCGGAATTTCAAAATTCGTTGCGGATCTCCGCGCTATATCGCCAAGTGCGGTTGTGGTGGTGGATAGAGAGGTAGGAATTGACGTTGGAACGGCGTCGTTCGAGGCGAGTTTCATCGCCGGGATTGAATTTTATACAGGCATGCTAGAGTCGCTCGACGTAGCGGCGGCAGGAGGATTTATAGGCGGCGGTGATTGCGTGAGGAAAATCGAGACGTATGTGCTTCGACCGAGGATAATAGCGGTGGTAAAAGCAGCAGCGAGAGCGGCGGGACGGCGGAATTCGGCGTGGCGGGAAGCGTTTAATTTGGCGGGAATGAGGGTAGTAGGGTTTAGTCAGTTTGCGGATTTTCAAGCTGAGTGTTTACTTCGTAGGGCACAGATTGGAGGCTTCCACGTGGCGAAACGCCACGGGGAGATGATGTTGTTTTGGCATGATCGGCCACTTGTCGCAACCTCGGCTTGGAAGTGTTAGCGTTTTTCAAGTTAACGTGGAAAATGAGATGGCGTCAACTTGATTAATTATTATATTTTGTATGTTATTGTTGTGGTTGATTAGTATGTACATTTATAGTTGATAAAATTCCGATATTGTGATCACGATGAATAAGTTGTAATCAAGGTGGAGTTATTAATTGTCATGGAAATATAGGGCTTACTTTTGCATTTTGCTAATCATATTGTAGGGGAATTGACATTGAAATGTTCAAGTGATGCTTAGGTTACATGACAACATGACGATATACAATGTAAAATTTAGTTGTTGTGACATGTGACGATCGAGTTATGTATTACGGAGTAGTTTTTTTACTTTTAACTCGGGTAAGTCCCTTCAATTGAAGAACGTGTGAAGCTAATTTGAAGCTATGAACTATCATTTATGAGTGCTAATCCTACTTGTTTGTTCCGTATCTCATTTCAGGTTCCACTATCTTCCGATGTATAATCTCTATTCACTCATTTAGAAGATAGAACACAAAATGAAATAAATGACACTCTCTTGTTATTGTACTATGGAGTATCATTTATTCATTTTTATTAAGACTAGTATGTAGGTACGTGCTTGCACGAAGAAATGCTTGAATTGCGAAATCCGACAATTAGAAACAAGCTATGGAGTATTTTTTAAAAAATGTATGTGATAGAGTAGAGCGTATATATGTGAAAAACTATAATTATGGCTTGAGCACCATGCTATTATGAGGTAGCACCAGTCAATATGCTAATGGAGAAGAAAAATAAACAACATAGCTATTGGTATGGAATTGAAAATATTAAGTATCGAAATTGAGGGTAAAATCGAAAAAAAAAAATGAAGAGTGTAGTTCCTTAACCAAAGTCACGCAGAAGTCTAATTTCTTATTGGCATATATAAAAAATACTAAGTAAATGATGTAGAATTTCATTAAAATAGAGAATATAATAATGACACTTTTTTATATTGTCCTCACCTTATTTATCTGCTTATTTTTAATCATAATACCTCAATGAATAGGAAAAGATAAATAAACGGATGATAATGAGCAAATACTTGTTCAATATATTTAACCATCGTTTTTAGTTTTAGAAATGATATGAATTTAGGGAAAAAAACAATCTCATAGTGATTGCATTCCACAGTTACTAAAGTTTATTTCAATAAGTGATTTTTTATACCTCAGGGGCCATCCAGTTATATGTTCCAACTTTAACAGTTTTGTCTCCTTCTGATTCATCTCTAGCTGATCCAAAGTCTGCAACTATTATTGTCTGTTTATCCTTTGTTATTATTAGCAAATTGACTACATACTCACACAATTAATACAACAATTCATTAATTAATCATTTAGTTTCACTTAAGATATTATATACGTATTAAATATTAATCCGGTCAAACTATTTCGTATAGACAAGATTTTATCATTCTCTAGAGGCTGGACATTTTGTTTCTTGGATCATTTATTTATTTGATCCATTTATATCGTTTAAAACGTATATGTCCGTGTTAAACAAGAATATGTATCATTCACCCTAGTCCAAAAGTGTGTCGTATTCCCCACCGCGCGTGGGGATAGCTCATTCACGCGTCTAAGCAACTCATCCCTTAAATTCTACAAAGAAACACTCTCATCCAGTACCCAGTAAAGCTTAAAGGCGAAGTTCACCACCACAGCTTCACCTTTCTCGCACGCGAGTGACTCCCACGACAAATCCCAAATCGACTTATTCAAACGCCAGTAATTCAAATCAATCCTCACGCGCTCCGCTAATCCAACTAGACTGTCTCTTACACTCTTCGGAACCCCAACTTGGTTGCCCAATTCGGTCTCCACAAAAGTTATCCTTTTCCAAGTGCAAGACCTCCTACACTCCACTAAGGCGCGTAGGAGGTTCACGTACTGCGCACCGTGGACCACATATAAATCAATCACATGGATTTTAACCCTTCGTGCATAGCCCTTTTAACTGCTTCAAGCATCACAAGATTGGCAGCCAACAACCCAAACTTCAAACACAAAGATATGTCAAATAAGTTGTATATAGACGACATTTGACCGCTTCCGAATAGTTCCATAACCGGTGTCAGGTCTTCCGTAGGACACGCGCGTGATTTCAGCGCGTTGCACATGTAATACACGAGTCTTTCTACGGAGTTTCCCTCACAGTTCGTCATTTGTCCCAATTTTGACAATAATTCCATGGATATCATTCTTTCCGTCGAAAATCGTAATCGCTACCTCAGAAATGAACTGCTTAACCGATAGAGTCACGGCTACGGTGACATGCGACGAACTGTTTGCTGGAGTCGAGGAGAAACAACAGGATGACGTGGACGACGTGGACGAAGGCGAGATTACATTATTGTCAAAGCCACCAACAATTAATCATTTGGTTTCACTTAAGACATTATATTTGTATTAAGTATTAACCCGGTCAAACTACTTCCTATAGACAAGAGTTTATCATTATCTAGAGGCTAGACATTTTGTTTCTTGGATAATTCATTTATTTGACCCGTTTATATAATTTAAAAAGTATATGTCCGCGTAAAATAAGAATTTGTGTCATTCACCCTAGTCCTAAAGGGTGTCGTATTCCTATACATATCCGGCTAAACTAACGTCACCGCGCGTGGGGAAAGCCCCTTCACGCGTCTAAGCAACTCATCCCTTAAATTCTACATAGAAACACTCTTATCCGGTACCTGGTAAAGCTTAAAGATGAAATTCACCACCACAGCTTCACCTTCCTCGCACGCGAGTGACTCCCACGACAAATCCCTAATCGACTTATTCAAACGCGAGTAATTCAAATCAATCCCCACGCGCTCCGCTAATCCAACAAGACTGTCTCTTACACTCTCCAGAACCCCACCTTGGTTGCCCAATTCGGTCTCTACAAAATTTATCCTTATCTCGGTGCAAGACTTCTTACGCTCCGCTAAAGCACGTATGAGGTTCACGTATTGCGCACCGTGGCCCACATAAAAATCAATCACATGGATTTTTAACCCTTCCTTCATAGCGCTTGTAATTGCTTCAAGCATCACAAGATTGGCAGCCAACAACCCGAACTTCAAACACGGAGATATGTCAAATAAGCTGTAAACATACGACATTTGATCGCTTCCGAATAGTTCCATAACCGGTGTCGGGTTTTCCGTAGGACAAGCGCATGATTTCAGCGCGTTGCACATGTAATACGCCAGTCTTTCTACGGAATTTCCCTCACATTTCGCCATTTGTCCCAATTTAGACAATAATTCCATGGTTGTATCATTCTTTCCGTCGGAAATCGCAGCCACTACCTCAGACTAGAACTGCTTAGCCGATAGAGTCACGGCTACGGTGACATGCGACGAACCGTTTGCTGGAGTCGAGGAGGAACAACAGGATGACGTGGACGACGTCGGCGAAGGCGAGATTACATTGTCACACCCACCAACAATTAATCAGTTGGTTTCACTTAAGACATTATATCCGTATTAAGTATCAACGCGGTCATACTACATTGTATAAACAAGAGTTTATCAATATCTAGAGGCTAGACATTTTGTTTCTTTGATTATTCATTTATTTGACCCGTTTATATATATCGTTTAAAACGTATATGTCCGCATTAAAAAAGAATTCGTGTCATTCACCCTAGTCCTGAAGGGTGCCGTATTCCTATACATATCCTGCTCAACTAAGGTCACCGCGCGTGGGGAAAGCCCATTCACGCGCCTAAGCAACTCATCCCATAAATTCTGCATAGAAACACTCTCATGCGGTACCTAGTAAAGCTTAAAGGCGAAACTCACTACCACAACTTCACCTTCCTCGCACGCGAGTGACTCCCACGAGAAATCCCAAATCGACCGATTCAAACACGAGTAATTCAAATTAATCCCTACGCGCTCCGCTAGTCCAACAAGACTGTCTCTTACACTCTCCGGAACCCCGCCTTGGTTACCCAACTCGGTCTCCACAAAAGTTATCCTTATCCCGGTGCAAGACCCCCAGACGCTCCGCTAAGGCGCGTATGAGGTTCACGTATTCCGCACTGTGGCCCATATCAAAATCAATCACATGGATTTTTAACCCTTCCTGCATAGCGTTTGTAATTGCTTCAAGCATCACAAGATTAGCAGCCAACAACATGAACTTCAAGCACGGAGATATGTCAAATAAGCTGTATACATACGACATTTGATCGCTTCCGAATAGTTCCATAACTGGTGTCAGGTTTTCCGTAGGACACACGCGTGATTTCAGCACGTTGCACGTGTAATACGTAAGTCTTTCGGAATTCCCCTCACAATTTGCCATTTGTCCCAATTTTGACAGTAATTCCATGGCAATATCATTCTTTCCGTCGGAAATCGCAGCCGGTACCTCAGAAAAGAACTTCTTAGCCGAGAGAGTCACGGCTACGGTGACAAGTGGCGAACCGTTTGTCAGAGCCGAGGTGAAACAACAAGATGACGTGGACGACGTCGGTGAAGGCGAGATTACATTGTCACAGCCACTAACAAGATGACGTTGATACTTAATACGGATATAATGTCTTACGTGAAACAAAATGATTAATTGTTGGTAGCTGTGACAATGTAAACTCGCCTTCGCTGACGTTGTCCATGTTATCATGTTGTTCCACCTCCGCTCTAGCAAAAGGTTCGCCGCCTGTCACTGTAGTCGTGACTCTCTCAGCTAAGAAGTTCATTCCTGAGGTAGCGGCTGCGATTTCCGACGAAAATAATGATACAACCATGGAATTACAGTCAAAATTGGGATAAATGGTGAATTGGGAGGGAAATTCCAAAGAAAGACTCGCGTATTACATGTGCAACGCGCAAAAATAACGCGGGTCTCCTACGGAAAACCCGACACCGGTTATGGAACTATTCGGAAGCGATCAAATGTCGTCTGTATACAGCTTACTTGACATATCTTTTTGTTTGAAGTTCGGGTTGTTGGCTGCCAATCTTGTGATGTTTGAAGCAATTACAAGCGCTATGCAGGAAGGGTTAAAAATCCACGTGATTGATTTTGATGTGGGCCACGGTGCGGAATACATGAACCTCCTACGCGCCTTAGCAGAGCGTGGGAGGTCTTGCATCGGGATAAGGATAACTATTGTGGAAACCGAATTGGGTAACCAAGGTGGGGTTCCGGAGAGTATAAGAGACAGTCTAGTTGGATTAGCGGAGCGCGTGGGGATTAATTTGAATTACTCGTGTTTGAATCGGTCGATTCGGGATTTGTCGTAGGAGTCACTCGTGTGCGAGGAAGGTGAAGTTGTGGTGGTGAATTTCGCCTTTAAGCTTTACTGGGTATCGGATGAGAGTGTTTCTATGGAAAATTTAAGGGATGAGTTGCTTAGGCGCGTGAAGGGGCTTTCCCTACGCGCGATGACGTTAGTTGATCAGGATATGAATAGGAATACGGCATCCTTTGGGACTAGGGTGAATCACACAAATTCTTTTTAAACCCGGACATATACGTTTAAACGATATAAACGGGTCAAATAAATGAATAATCAAAGAAACAAAATATCTAGCTTCTAGATAATGATAAACTCATGTCTATACGAAGTAGTATGACCGGGTTGATACTTAATACTGATATAATGTCTTAAGTGAGACCAAATGATTAATTGTTAGTGGGT
Source organism: Heliosperma pusillum (assembly GCA_022085475.1). NCBI lineage: Eukaryota > Viridiplantae > Streptophyta > Magnoliopsida > Caryophyllales > Caryophyllaceae > Heliosperma > Heliosperma pusillum. Next base: position 36,326 of record JAIUZE010003262.1, on the reverse strand, counting down.
GTGACAATGTAATCTCGCCTTCGCCGACGTCATCCACGTGATCCTGTTGTTCCTCCTCGGCTCCAGCAAACGGTTCGCCGCCTGTCACCGTAGCTGTGACTCTCTCGGCTAAGCAGTTCATTTCTGAGGTAGCGGCTGCGATTTCCGACCAAAAGAATGATACAGCCATGGAATTATTGTCGAAATTGGGACAAATGGCGAAATGTGAGGGAAAATTCCGAAGAAAGACTCACATATTACATGTGCAACGCGCTGAAATCATGCGCGTGTCCTTGGGAAAACCCGACACCGGTTATGGAACTATTCGAAAGCGATCAAATGTCGTCTATTTACAGCTTATTTGACATATCTCTGTATTTAAAGTTCGGGTTGTTGGCTAACAATCTTGTGATGCTTGAAGCAATTACAAGCGCTATACAAGAAGGGTTAAAAATCCATGTGATTGATTTTGATGTGGGCCACGGTGCGGAATATGTGAATCTCATACGCGCCTTAGCGGAGCGTAGGGGGTCTTGCATCGGGATAAGGATAACTTTTGTGGAAACCGAATTGGGTAACAAAGGTGGGGTTCCGGAGAGTGTAAGAGACAGTCTTGTTGGACTAGCAGAGCGCGTAGGGATTAATTTGAATTACTCGTGTTTGAATCGGTCGATTCGGGATTTCTCGTCGGAGTCACTCGCGTGCGAGGAAGGTGAAGCTGTGGTGGTGAATTTCGCCTTTAAGCTTTACTGGGTACCGGATGAGAGTGGTAATATGGAGAATTTAAGGGATGGGTTGCTTAGACGCGTGAAGGGGCTTTCCTTACACGCGGTGACGTTAGTTGATCAGGATATGAATGGGAATACGGCACCCTTTGGGACTAGGGTGGATGACACAAATTCTTATTTAACGCGGACATATACGTTTTAAACGATACAAACGGGTCATATAAATGAAAGACCAAGAAACAAAATCTCTAGCCTCTAGAGACTGATAAACTCTTGTCTATACGAAGTAGTTTGACCAGGTTGACACTTAATACGGATATAAAGTCTTAAGTGAAACCAAGTGATTAATTGTTGGTGGATGTGACAATGTAATCTTGCCTTCGACGACGTCGTCCACGTCATCCTGCTGTTCCACCTCGGCTCCGACAAACGGTTGGCCGCATGTCACTGTAGACGTGACCCTCTCGGCTAAGCAGTTCATTTCTGAGGTAGCGGTTGCGATTTCCGATGGAAAGAATGATACAGCCATGGAATTACTGTCGAAATTGGGACAAATGGCGAATTCTGAGGGAAATTTCAAAGAAAGACCCGTGTATTACATGTGCAACGCGCTGAAATCACGCGCTTGTCCTACGGAAAACCCGACACCGGTTATTGAACTATTCAAAAGCGATCAAATGTCGTATGTATACAGCTTGTTTGACATATCTCCGTGTTTGAAGTTCGGGTTGTTGGCTGCCAATCTTGTAATGCTTGAAGCAATTACAAGCGCTATGTAGTAAGGGTTAAAAATCCATGTGATTGATTTCGATGTGGGCCACGGTGCGAAATACGTGAACCTACTACGCGCCTTAGCGGAGAGTAGGAGGTCTTGCACCAGTATAAGGATAACTGTTGGGGAGACCGAATTGGGTAACCAAGGTGGGGTTCCGGAGAGTGTAATTAAGATACAGTTTAGTTGGATTAGCGAAGCGCGTGGGGATTAATTTGAATTACTCGTTTTTGAATCGGTCGATTTGGGATTTGTTGGGGGAGTTACTCCCGTGCGAGAAAGGTGAAGCTGTGGTGGGGAATTTTGCTTTTAAGCTTTACTCACTACAAGAAAATGCTTCACTAGCGGCAGATTATTTGCGACGGACATAAATACCGTAGCAAAAGAGACATTGCGACGGATATTCAAACTTGCGACGGAAATTCCGTAGCAGAGTTTTCAGTCATGGCGCCTACACATTTCACATGGCGGGAAAGGCTTCGACGGAATTTCCGTCGCAGTCCGTCGCAAAATTGCAAATCTGCGACGGAAGTAGCGACGGAAATTCTATTGCAATGTCAATGTCATAGACACTCTGTTGCTACCTCAGCTCTGACTCAGTTCACCCAAAGTTTCGCTACTAAGCTGTCAAAGAAATATGCGGCACTTAGGCAAGTGCGCGACGAGCAAGCTTGAATGATTGCAGTTATAGAAGAGTACTTGAGTCTGGTTGGAAGAAATTTTACTCACAGCTGCAGACCTGGAGATCCTACACAGGGTCGAGACGACTTTGATGATGATGGTGGCGATAATGCTAGGCCCAACCCATTCACCTCTTTTCCTCCATTCAATTCGTGTGGTTGAGTGATTAGTTAGTTATTCTGAACTTAATTATGACTTAAACCTTTTATTTGTAAGACTCGACTTTTATGATATAAAATCAAAACTTTGTTGTTAAATACTCCCTCCATTCAAGTCCAAATACAACATTTCTTTTTTTGACACTATTCATGAGTGAAGGGAATGTTTACGATTTCTTGCAATATGTAAGATAGAATATGGTCATGTGGGATCTTGTTTGATTCGCCTTTATAAGTACAATAAGATTATCAAATTTTTATATTTTTTTATAAAGTAAAACTCGAGATATTTACGTTATAATTCATGCATTGACAAACGTGTAAAACAGAAATGTTGTGTTTGGACTTGAATAGAGGGAGTAGTATTTGTGTTACATTAGTAACTTTGTGTTACGTTTACTGCTGGAAAATTTCTGTTATTTGCAGGTTTTGGTGGTTTTAATGCGTATAGGGGATGCAGGAAAACAGTGCATTCTGGTGAATGTACTGGTGTTTTTGCGACGGAAAGTCCGTCGCAAACATTGACTACCTGAATGCCACCTTTCTAGTCAAGTCCAAGAAATAGTCAACTTTTGCGACGGAAATTTCTGTTGGACTTGACTAAACATGTGGCAATCAAGTCAAATAGTCAGTCAACGGTTGCGACAGAATTTCCGTCGCAAAATTTGACTTATTGTTTGACTTTACTGCCACCTGCCATCCGTCGCTATTTCTATTGGCGACGGATATTCCGTCGCAGATAAGATGCGACGGAATAATCCGTCGCAGAAACTACTGTTTGTGACGAAAATGTGCAACGAACATTATCCGTCGCAAATCCGTCGCAAAACTGTTTTTGGCAACGAAAAGACCATGTTTTGCGACGGACTTTTTCGTCGCGAAACGAGCTTTCTCTTGTAGTGATTGGGTAGCGGATGAGAGTGTTTCTATGGAGAATTGAAGGGATGAGTTCCTTAGGCGCGTGAAGGGGCTTTACGTGCGCCCGGTGACGTCAGTTGAGCAGGATATAAATGGGAATATTCAATACGACACCATTTGGGACTGTGGTGAATGAGGTGATTTTAAGCAAGGATGTATAGGGAAAGGTATCGTCAATAAACTTAACGTGTCGGGAGGTATGAACACGAGAAGTAATCGGGTCAAGACAAAGATAGACACTTTGGGTCGGGGAACATCCGATAAAGACGCATTGGATAGAGCGGGACTGTTGGAAAAATTACTCAAAGAACGGGACTGTTGTCAAGACAGAGATTGTTGGAAAAATTACTCAAAGAAAAATAAAAATAATATAGTAAAAATAAATTATAGGATCATACCTTTTTAACGACACCAAATTATTAAGAAAGAACGAGATCACCTGGAACTTTGTTGGGTGAGTCGCGGAATCATTCAGCTCTCATCGCGAAATATGATAATATCGCATGCCTCATTTTCTTCATAGCTGACTTATTACATTGTTACCTATTAAAATCACAAACAACTGGTAGACAAAGATTCTCCAGCTAAAAATATTAATCAATGTTAGTATAACATTTAATACAACGTAGTACATGTCTCATGTCAAACCAACTTTATTGATCACAAAGTAAATAAATGAAGTTCATTTGCATACGAACTTCATAATATATGGCAGACAATGTGATGCACGTAAGAAGTCTTTTTAAACTTTTGAAATAGCACTTTCACACCGAAATAGGATACATTAAATATTTAAACAAGGATTATAATATTTCTCTTGAAATCAGACTCGTTACAACGTTGATATTAAACCAATACATATCAAAACTTGATAGTCTCTCCCCAAATCAATCATATCAAACTTTATATGAAGATTTTTTTTTTTCAGCACAACTTCTTTATCCATAAAGTTAACAATCAAGATTTATTAACATCCTATAGAGTGCAAATACCCCATGGCACGAGAAATGTCCATAGCAAACTTAATAGCAAGCTCAATATTAAGTTGATTTGGACAAAGGCTCGTCCAAGTATTTTTGTAGGGAACCGCCTTCCATTAACTCTGTCACGATCATTAGACTAGGACTATGACTTATGGTTGCACCTACAAACTTAATCAAATATTTACATCACTCGTTGCAAATTAAACGATGAATAACAGGTATATATACTCCCTCCGTCCCGGTCAATTGTTGTCCGCAAATTAAACGAGTTAAACACAAACAAATAACTCTAGAATAACAAGCTAAGAATGATAATCTTCCAAATAATCATTCTTAAATTTTGTATACATACACCCCTTTTCAACTCTTAAATCACAACTTATCTACTTTGCAATCTTATTAAGACTCATTAATCATTCATAAATCAAAGGGTGAAGTAACTATTGAGCACAAAAATTATAGAGTGAATCAGTGAAATGTCAAGTATAGTTGGAAATTGCTCGTCAAGCTCTTCTCAATATACTCCTACGGAACTGTTAGAAGTACTATTTTAGTACGTAGAAGTCCAGTATTTCATTAAAAAATTCCGCAAGATTGTATATTAATTAATTAATTAATGTTAGTTATGTAGTGGCTCAAAGAAATTACTAAAATCATATTAGGAGTATATATTTACAACTCATGAAAGGGATTTGCCTACTTAAATGTAATTTTGTTTTTGCCTATTACACTAAAGTTATTAGCAATTTTATCCTAAGGATTTGGTTGTTAATTTGTTATCACAAGTGGAACAATATGGGATTGTATGCATTCTTCTTATGAATATTAACATAATAAGAACAGTTAGTCTTACTTACGAATATCTTAATTTAAGACATTTCTTGTCTTATTTTCACTTTATTTTAATCGATTATGAAACCAAAGTAGTTTATTTGACAAAAAAAAAATCAGTTTTCGTATTTTTTTTTGATAAATAGCTTATTTATTAAATTAGTTAGCAGATATAAAAAGCCTTGCTTTCTTGTTTTATTTTTCTTCTCTACCCCTTCATTATACAATACTAAATCATTATTATGTTTTTTTTATGTCATTTTATCATAAATCATCAAGCTTGTCATACATATTTTGTATAACGGTTTTTCTAAAGTGTTCCCTAAGGGCACACATTAATAAGCCAGATATGGAAAGATTTATAATATTTTCTCATTAGTTATGGTAAAGTATGTTCAAATTTGCATTTTTGATGAGAATATGTTGTGAATCTTTCCATATCTCCCTTATTAATGTGTGCCCTTAGGGTACACGTTAGAAAAAACGTTTGTATAATAAGCTACCTTAATACCTCATCAACTCCTAAATTTTGGCTATTCTTTTAGGATTCGGTTAGCTTTTATCTTTTCAGCTTATTTTCAGGTTTCAACTACTTTTTCATCTACCTATATCAAAGCTCTGTTTGGTAAAATTAGCTAAAAGGGTAACTGAAACAGGAAAAGTTAGCTTAAAACAGAAAAGTTAACTAAAACCTGAAAATGTAGCTTACAAGGTAGCTGAAAATTAAGACCTGATAAGTCGACTGATTTATAAACAATGTTTGACAAAGTAGCTGAAAAGGTAGTTGTGTTTTTTTTGTGAAATTACATAAAATTAAAGGTTATGGTAGTTATTTAATAATATAGATTGAAAGGTAAAAAAAGTAATCTGATATAAGATCAGGTACCTTAAATCTCAAATGTTACCCTATGTAGCATTTTATTTCAGGTAACTTATTTGAGCAAATAAGCTACTTACCAAACACTTGTAAATAAACTAGTTTAGAACCCGTGCATAAATGCACGGTAATATAAGTAGCTATTTTTCATAAGATATTTAAATAATAGTGTTGTCTCTTTAATTGTTCATTTTTCATGTTAATGTGTTCAAATGTATTTTTTTTTAATTATTTTTATACCACAAAGCTAATGATTCCAATTTATAAATTCTCTCATTTTGTTTGTCATGAAAGTAACAAAAACAACTTTTACTTTTGTTTATACGTAATATGAGTTAAGTCATTCTCAAATAATAGTATCATAAAAGATATAGCAATTTATAGTTTTATTTATGTTATTTACATTTTAATTAAAAGATTATAGTTTGGAGTTTAGCGAAAATGGTATGATTTGATAAAAAGATTAATTTTAATAAAAAAAAATTAATTTTAATGAAGAGATAATAATATAATAAGATATATTATAATTATTAATTTTGTTATTTAGTTAGGTGGTGTTTGGCCTAACTTTAAAAGTGTTTTTGTAATTGAAAAAGTTGTAGCTAGGCTAAACACTATAAATTAGGGAGGTTAGAAACTACTTTCAAAAAGTGAAAAACACACAAGAAACCTCCAAAAGTAGAAGTAGAAAATTACTACTTCTACTTCTACTTTTCACTCAAGCTCTAAAATCCTATTATTTTTGCACTTTTTTTTCTTTTTTTTTTCCTACCTTGTTATATGTTGTACTATAATTGTCAAGTGACTACATAAATTTTGCAAACATAAATTTTAAATATTAATTTTAGTAAAAAATATAAAAAAAAAAGTAGAATGTAATGGTTAGGCCAAACATACAATTTTATTAGAAAATGTATTATACAAAAGTTTGGCCAAACAATCAAAACTTTTTCAAAAAGTAGTTTGTGAATAAACTCCATTTAAAAAGGAAAGCTCTTTACCATAAGCAAGGTCAATAGCTTCCTTATTTAAAAAGATGCTTTTTGGAGATAAAATATGTGAGTTCACCTATTCTTTTAGTAGATAAGGGGATTAACAACCTGAAATTTTTGCCAAAAAAACTACTTTACTCAAAACATGTACTTAAAATGTCTTGCCAAATAGAGCTTAAATAGAGCCATAACTTTGTGAGTTATTGTTTATTTATATATATTGACTAAATGGATAAATCCACACTGTCATGTTTTTTTATATATATATTTATTGACATAAACATAGGCATGTGAAAGATTGGGAAAGAAATCTAAAAAAATCCATTAGATTTTATATTACTTTCTTGTAACATTAATTCTAATTTAACATTGTCTTTACCTCAGATGTCTTTCACAGCCAATGGGAACAGAGTGGCAATAAAAGGAGATTGTGAGAGGTCTTAAGTTACGATTTATATATACAAAACTAATTGTTCTTGTAATGTTAACTAGTTTAGATCTCGTGCAATAAAAGCAAGTTATATAGAATTTTTTATTTTAGTATAATACTTACATATATTGGTACCTCATTAATTGTTCACCTTTCTTATCCTTATATCTTGTTTTGAGAAAAAAATATTAGAACTGTAAAATAATTAAGATAATTGAGTAATGTGTTGAAATGTGTTTTATTGCAAAAAAAAAAAGATGTCAAAAGGCTAATGATTTCAATATAGAAGTTTTTCCAAATCTGTTTTGTTACGAAACTATTATAGCGGAGTATGAGTCAACTTATTCACTAATAATAACATTAGTAAAAGATTTAACAATTTATGATTTTATATCAATTTTATTCTATTTAATATAACTCCAATGGTAAGCTTCTTATTTGATCCTTGATTTGAGTAAAAAAACTAAACTTTTAATTCTACTTTTTCAATCGTGCAATTACATGTTATAAGAGCTTTTATTTCTATTTAATTACTCTACAATTTCTACCTATCTACAATTCTATCAACTATAGAAATGCATAAAATAAACTATACAAATTCATACATGAAAATACAAATTAATTGTAAACATCAGACATGCCAACTAATTTTAGTATGTTTTTGTGTTTTAGTATTGTAGATATGACTACAAATTTTCGTCCATATTAAATGTACATAGTAATTATTGTATATTTCTTTTTCTTTTTTCTGTTTATTCCATAATACGAAGAAACTTATCTTCGTTACTATGTCAAAAACTTTATTTAACATTTTATATTTTTATTAAATAAGTTCTAATCATAGAAATTAATAACAAATTATAAAAAGAATAATACCAATAATAACCTTTATCGTAATTTTACATTGCCCATGAATTTTGAAACTATCTACTTTGAAATACATACTCCGTATATATTATCTCAGTGATCTAATGTGAATTTAAAATATTTAATTTTTTGTTAGTATTTATCGTAATTCATAAATATACATGTATTTTTTTGGCTAATAGTTCGTAAATTGTAATATATTATTAGTATTTTAAATTATAATTTTATGGAATTTTATTTTTAATATCTACGTGTTTTTAGTGAAACTATTGAATTTTCAGTCACGTGCAAGTTTTATACGGAATTAAAACTAGTTTGAAATATTTCTCAAGTTCTAACCCCATGATTGATTTCTACTTTCATTTTCTCCACATATTATTTTAGTTGTTGGTATTTGTGCATTATCAATGCAGATCTATATTGATATTCCCTACACATTTAAATGATGTTCTAGAACATGATTTAAATGTGTAGGGAACAACATTTTTTCCATCATGAAAAAAAATATAATTGAATTACTGCCCATCTATATATTATAGATGGGTAACATGTTTTAAGTATTTTTTTTCTCTAACTAAACAATACTTCTTAAGTATTTTTTACAACACAAATTCTCATTTAAGACGGGACGATCCGTCTTAAGCTTAAAACGGGTCAAGCCCCCTCACAAAGAGCAAGTGGGGCCCCCACTTGCTCTTTGCGAGGGGGCTAGATTTGTCTTAAATGAGAATGGTTGTTTTTACAATGATAATAGTTCAATCAATATTGTCACAACCTAGCACTTCAAACAAATATATTATGAACAAATGGTTTCAGGTTCAAAACCGGCCTCATTTTCTCTATAATATACTACACTTATGGCTCATTTATTTTAATAAAAAAAATAACTCATAATTTCATGTCATAGATATATGATAGATCGTGTATTAGAAATCACATTATAAGTGAGGCGACGTTAATATTAGGTTACCGGAGCCTAGAGTCAGCGACCCTTTAAATAGTAGGCGGGGATAAGGAAGACTCGTCCACTATAGTTGTCGTTCCCTGAGCCGATTGAGATCCCTCCGGTGCTGGATGGTCTCGACGAGGGACCAGCCACGTTACATTATCAGCTGTCATGAGTACGAAAGTAAGCTAAGGTACAATTCATCGTCTATAAATATCATATCAATACCAAGGAGAACACAAGTCAAGTAAGGTGTCGTTTGGTTACCCAATTAAAAATAGGTGAATTGTAAAATCCCATGATTTAGAAAAATGAACATTGTTTGATTACCCAAAATCCTATGATTTTGTTTTTCCCAAGAATTGTAAACTCCTCCATTAGAGAGGAGTTTAATTACCTAGCCAAACTCTCACATGAATTTTATTCTTATATGCTAACCAAACACTTTTTAAGCAAATCCCATGATTTTTAAATTCATGGGAATTTAACTCCCCCATGCCAACCAAACGACACCTAAGATTAGACTCTCCCCACTGCGGGCGCACTTATAAAGGTGCGTCAACGGAAGTCAAAGTCCACTTGGAGAAAAGCTAGTGATTAATTTAGCTAATTCGCGCCCATTAATCATACGACATTTATATTAATATATACTTGATATTTTTTTTAACGAGACATTTGTGGTAAAATATGTTTGTCGAAGGCGGTTTTACACAAATTCTCGTAAGTTAATAATCACTTCTACCCACAAATATGGTTGTGTTTGGATCTGTTTTACATCTATGTTAGTTTAAGGACGGCTTACACAAGACTAACCCCCCCCCCCCCCCCCCAACCCCAATGAGAAAACTGAACCTTATTATAATAACACAAAAATTTTAGAGAGACAGTCTCTCACTAAGATATTGAGAGAGCATTTATCGTACTCTTTATGTATTTTTTCATGTCCTTTTTATTATTGATTATGGCTCAACATGTTTATTTAATTTGGCACATTTTTTTTCATAAAAATCGAACCTATTTTATCATATATTATATTGTAATCACTTTAATTAGTACCCCGATTTATTGTATACGCACCTATTTTATTTATTTTTCGTACCATTTTCCATTAACTTTTAATTTGTTTCCCAATTAATTTATTACAATCATATAATCGTATAGTAAAGTATTGGAATTAGTTATTTTAACTAAACAAGTTACCTAAAAGTTTTAGGAAAAAAAATATAAATTAACTTAATATTTTGAATTAAATTTATAGAATCTAAAATGAACCTGCAATTTCACGGATCAGAAATGAACTGAACTTATAACTTTATAAGATATAAATAATTGAGTTGAACTTATAAAATATGACCCGATTTAAAAGAAGTGCCTTTAAATCCAAAAGAGCGTGATTTTAAATTATTATTAGTCCACATAAATTATAAAACGGATATATCACCCTCGAATAAAAAATATTGGCTACTTCACCACTACCAAAGCATAACATTATCCACATAAATAATGAAACCCAAGAAAAACTACAATAAGTACTTCATCAAATGCTATATATTTAAAAAACTTACATGATAAAAAGAAAATATTAACATGCCAATATAAATACTCACTTGATTCATGAAAAAAATTGATGATTTATAATGTAAATTCATAAGCAACCAACAATACAAAAGCAAAATAAGTTCCAACAATTTTAATAAGAAGAATAGATAGGTGAAATGAGATGATATTGATAAAATTACCTTATATAATCCCTTGTTATCGCACATGTTTTATTTAGTGATCGGAGATGAAAGAGTGAAGGTGGCGGCGAAAGAGGCGCTATCTTGTGAAAAATGAAATAGGGTTTTGCATTTGGAATTTTAACCTAAATATCTATGAGATGATTAATGAGTTACCGTGATATTTAAATGATTTAGATTTATTGATACGTGAGCTAGTTGGTAACTAATGATCAATTAGGCAACGCCACGTTTCATTTTGCAAAGATTATAATCTTTTTCCAAAAATGAGCGAGACGATCATATACAAGTGGCCAAGTGGGGCGATTGATTAAATTAAATATGCATAAAATTATAAGTAAAAACATATCTAACAAAATAATATTGTAGTCTTGTAAAAAAAATTGGGTGTCGATCATGCGAATATATTACTAACAATTGAGGCAATTAATTTCATGATACAAAAACCGATTTGATAGGTAGACGATAGACCCCTTCGAAATTTGATTTTTTCATTCACAAGAGTTAAAAAACAAAGCGTCTAAGCACTTGTAAAGACAAGAACCCTTATTACTTAGAACCAATCAACCTTCATTGTTTTTTTATAAGGTAAGAAAAGAAGGTTAATCCTTTGGGATAAGACCAACTTATCTCATTCTTACGAATGAGAGAGGTAAGCTGAAGGGTTTAAGCCATAACTTTTAAACCATCTCGAAAGAGTTGAACAATAATGTCCAATGGAGGCCATCAAGTCAGCAACTTTGTTGGGCTCACGAAAGAAATATTTGATAGTCACTTTTTCGAAAAAAAATGAAGGTCTAACTTCACATCTTAATTTGCTTCAACATGAAAATTAGGAAGAAAGTGTAAGAGAAAATCAGGATGGGCATAGGTGTAACACCGTCATCTACCAAAGAACCTTACCAAGGCCTACCTTAGTAAATAGGAGCGCTACCATCTCGGTTGTCCGAGGTAGTACATATCAAATATACCATAATGAAACAACATTTAAATAAAAGTAAGTTTGATCTCATTACAGCGAAAGTCTCAAATCAAAGGGCAATACAATAGTCTCAAAACAACATAGTAACTCATAATAAAAGGTCTAGACAATCTAAGGCACAACGATCCACAACAATGACACACAATACTAGAATCCTTCCTCTATGAATTCTCCCCCTAACAACATAAAATACTATCAATAACAATCTATCTAATTCCCCTTCCCCAATTCAGATTAAGGTTCTGCTAAGTTTACCGCACAATACAAAATAGACTAGAGATAGAGATGCTTACGATAAGATCGATGCAAAAGAACGACCCCGACGAAAAACAATGACGATCACGAGCTTTAGTAAGGGATTAGGGTTATTACGGAGAGGTTAAAGAGATTTTTACGGTTCAATGAGTGGTTAAGAACCGACGAAATCCTTTTATAATCCCTTAATCATCCTAATCCGAAACCGCTCGAAAACCCGTCAGATCGGGTGCACACGGTCGAGAGCACAAGACACTTGGCCGAGTACACTACACTCGGCCAAGTACTCATACTCGGCAGAGTGCCACTTAGGCAGAAGGGTGCTTAAGCGACATACTCGACCGAATACATCAAACTCGGCCAAGCAAGGACACCACTCGGTCGAGTACACCTCACTCGACTGAGTACAAGGTTATCAGAATACGGAGTATCACAGTCTTCTCTCCTTAAGAACGAATTCCGTCCTCGAAGTTCATAACCTCAACAATCCCAATAACAACGACACACGTCTTCTACCAAAGACTCCCAACCCGATACTACACAATATAACCATTACCAAAACGACACCAACTGCTACCATGATTTACCAACTAAAACTACAAAATGTTAAACGCGATCGATTCCTACCCCCTTAAAGAACAAGAAAGGTTATGTACAAAACATACCTGATAAAAAAGATGCGGATATCGCTCTTTCATAGAATCCCCGTCCTCCCAAGTCGCCTCCTCCACTTTATGGTTTGACCATAACACTTTGAGCAGTGTCGTCTCCCCATCCCTTGTCTTGCACATTTTCGATCTAGTATCTCCTTTGGCACCTCAACATAAGTGAGTGCTTCATCCAACTCAATAGTCTCCACTTCGAGAACATGTGATTGGTCACTAACATACTTCCGCAGCTGCGATACATGGAATACGTTGTAACCATGATCAAGAGCAGGTGGCAAGACTAACCAGTCGGCTCTATACATTTCGAATTCGAGTTGTCGTCCAACATATTGTTCCCAAACTATCCAAAGATATAGTGATCAGTTTACAACGATACAACTAGATCAAACCCGAGTAATTCACGTCAATCTTAGTCACAAGTAACCTCGAATCCTCAGTTCTTCTATCGGGTCAATTTTACCCTCTCCAACTATGCAGTGTCTAGTGTCTACCAACAAATCCACAATCAACTTGAGAGAATAAGTGGGAGAGTAAATGAGGAAAGAAGTGTGAGAGGTCTTTTTCAAAAGACACAAGCAAGACTTGTTGATAAATACACAAATTCCCATTAAAACCGGACATATTTCGTCACTTCAAAAAGAAGTTCACAAGCTACAAGTGACACAACAAGTAAAAGAGCAAGTAAGTAAGAGATTATTTGATGTCTTTTTAAAAAGACCGTCACAAGCGAGATTTGTCTAAATAAATACATGTAATATATACCAACTCAAGTGACCCAACCTCAAAGGCACAAATCACAATCTCCCTCCCATTCCCATTACTTCCCTTCAGTCCTTCACCCAAAGTCAAACCACTCCCCAAAATCATCACTTCACTTCACCACTTCCCCAAACAATGGGCAAAGGCGGCGGTTGCGTCCCCAGCAAAAAAAAACTCCCTCCCACCACCACCACCACCACCACCACACCAACCACCGCATCAACCATCGCACCACCACCACCAAAACCCTCAACCTCCTCATCCTCCTCCTCCACACCCACCTCCCCCACCGCAACCACCACCGCACCAACCACCACAACCAACACCGCCCCAAACACCACAACAAACACCGCCCCATTAAAACTACTTATCGTATTCTACTCAATGTACGGCCACGTAGAACACCTAGCACGTCGCATGAAAAAAGGCGTTGATTCCGTTGACGGAGTCGAAGCCGTGTTATACAGAGTACCCGAAACGCTTTCGAACGACGTGTTGTCTCAAATGATGGCACCGGAAAAAGACGATTCTATCCCTGTGATTTCTTCTCCTGCGGATCTTGTGTCCGGGTCCGGGTTTTTGTTCGGGTTTCCGACTAGGTATGGGTCTATGTCGGCCCAAATGAAAGCGTTTTTCGATTCGACTGGACCGCTTTGGAAGGATCAGTCGCTTGCTGGGAAACCGGCCGGGTTTTTTGTTAGTACTGGTACTCAGGGTGGCGGTCAGGAGACTACTGCGTAAGCAATTTTGGACTCTTGTTGTTTTAATCATTGTTTTGGTTTTTGTTGTTGTCAAGTCGCTTTCCCTTGCCAATAATTTATTTACCTTCGCAAATTCTTGTTTCAGACGTCATGGACATAGGTGTGACCATTTTATGATAAAATGTAACTACAATAATACGGCTGGTGTTAAAGTTTATGGTAACTTGTTTTTCAATAGTGGTCACATCTAGCTGTAAAATGTTTACAAATCTCGTCTTATTGGTTGAGAGCAAAATGGTCCGTTTGAAGCAAGACCAACCAATTTACCTTTGATTTGAATACACTTCACCAATGATTAAAAATACTTCATTTGTTTTATCTTATGTCATTCTCACATTTTATGCTCACTTTTTTTCATCTCTCTCAAAATGTAAGATTACATATTATGATATGTATACTTATATGAACGAGCTTGTGTAAGGGATTTGATGGTATAGTTTTTGAACAAATATATTTTTGTAAATGTTACCTCTGAAAAAGCAAAAACGTCATGTATGGAAAACGGCGAGAGTGCATAGTGAATTTGCTTGCTGTTTTCTATTGTGAAGTCGTAGTTCCCATAGTTTGTTTATCTTAGATTAAAATACTTCTTGTGATAAAAGGTAAAGAAATGATTGAGATGGAGGCAATTTTCATTTTATGTCATTTGGAAACGGTGGTGATGTGGTGGCATAGAGGCTAAGGTGGTTGGTGGGGTTGTTCATTTTTATATGAATTGAGTCAATGGTTGGTTACTTGATTTAATTGTTACTCCGTATTTGTTAGGAGATGATGATATTGGTTGGTTGGTTGATTTAATTGTGATTGGTTAGGCGTTGATATTACGGTGCATTAGAGATTAGGTGATCATGATGGTTTAACTTTAGTACTTTACAGGGGAAATCAACCGTGCTCCATAATTGATGTGTAAGAATGAAAAAAAATGTAAGTTGTCAAGGAAGTAATTGAGTGACACAAGTGTTTTGCGAGTGGTGTTATGTGTACCCACTTTATATGAGGATGACCAAATTCTGTAAAAGTTTACTGTGATGGAACTGTAATTGTTGTTGGATTATGAAAGGATAGAACCGAGCGCTTCACGGTTGGTTAGACCACCGTTTCATGATGTCTTGAAGAATCAGGGGAGTGGTTGTCTTGCTTTCTATTTTGAAGACTGTTTATTGGGAGAAAATTCTGAGACTAGAGTGTGGATGGATGGCGCTCTGGCTATTTTAGGATGCATATGCTTTGTTACGGCTCTCATTAGATCGGTTCTTTCTACTATGTGGATGCATGAACGACATTTGGAAGTCCATTATTCCTCAGTGAAAGTGAGGTTTTTGGCAGACGGTGTTTGGGTATAATAGTACTTGCAATGGTCTTTAAAAGCGCAGACCTGGTATTTCTCTTGCTTCCCATGTGTGTTTTGTGCTAGAAACAATGTGGGACACGCCCAGGGGCACATTCATTCCTCTACCATGAGTTCACTTATTTTTTGTGGTTGCGCCTAACTGGAATTAACCAAGAGAAATGTTTTTAAGGGTACTCCCAATGATGTTAAAGGCAACATAAGAAGTCTTCTTTATTATTATTTGCATGTGAGGGTTCCTTGTCATCTATCGTTTTTCATTGCTTTAATAACATGGGTTTTTCTATCATGTGCCCAATATACGGAGTAAACTAACATTTATATTTCTTTCAGAATATGAAAT
Source organism: Heliosperma pusillum (assembly GCA_022085475.1). Taxonomy (NCBI): domain Eukaryota; kingdom Viridiplantae; phylum Streptophyta; class Magnoliopsida; order Caryophyllales; family Caryophyllaceae; genus Heliosperma; species Heliosperma pusillum. The sequence goes on along the minus strand of JAIUZE010003262.1, from coordinate 20,309 downwards.
CAATTTATATGTCGACGTGCTGGCCGCTGGGTCTTTGTAGACTGTGAAAATAGAAAGTGTGAATGTGTGGATGTACCTTAGCTAGTATCAGCCTGTCTTTTTGTTTGGTTTGATGCCCATTTCAGCCATTTGCAATGTCATAGAGTCAAAACAGGCTTTGCTAGCTGGCTGGTGTTCAGTTGTTTAATTAAGATATCTGTTGCGAGGATTACAGAATTAAGTATTTTGGTTGCTGATTATACTAATTGATTTTAACTTTTCTATCTGGAGTGGTGTGGGTGTTTTTGGAAGAGTTCTGATTTGATCTTTGGCTATTGGTATTTGGATCTTGATTTATAAGTAACTTCACGTGGTAAAAAATATGCTTTTTTTTCAGTTTCTTGTTTTGAAGAAGTAGGATTGTTTTTCAGTTTTTAATCAATGGTAGTACTATTGAATAAAAAGAATGAATATTGGAAGCTGAGACGTTTGAGCATTGTATTTTGGAGATTCCTGTACGTGACGGTGAACTGGTGAAGTAAGAGATGAGAGAAATAAAAGGAGCAGTAAAGTAACCTAGGCCAAGAGAGGAAAGAATAGAAGACGGCAAAGGAGTAATTTTTTTTTTTGGGTTTTTGATCCAAAAACAAAGTAAAGAGTTCGCCGTGATGATGGCTATGTGGGGGCATAGTGGCTAAGGTGGTCGGTGGGGTTGTCGATTTTATATGAACTGAGTCATTGGTTGGTTCCTTGATTTTTTTGTGATTTGTTGGAAGATTATGACGATATTAGGGTGCACTAGATATTAGGTACATAGTGGTTTAACTTTATAGGGGAAATTAATCACGCTCCTTAATATATGTGGGTGTAATTAAAAAAAACTTCAATTCTCAAGGAAGGAATAGAGTGGCACAAGCATTTTATATGAGGATGATTGAATTGTGTGTAATTTACTGTAATGGAACTGTAATTGTTGATGGATGATGAAAGGATACTACTGCGCGTCGAGCGATTGAAGAATGGATGATTATACTACCCTTTCATACTGTACAGAAGACTCGGGGGTGGTCGTCTAACTTTTTATTTTGGAGACAGAGGAGATTTAGAGTGTTGGAGGGTGAGTGGATGACGCTTAGGCATTTTAGGAATTAGGATGCATATTGTTTGTGACAGCTCTCACTAGTCGGGTAGTTTTACCATGAGGATAATCATAAACGGCGTTTGGACCCATCCAACATTCCTCAGTGAATGTGAGAGGTTTATGGTAAACTACGGTTTCGGGACTATTAATACTTGTAATAGCCTCCAAAGGCACAGACCTGATACCTCTCTTGATTCAAACATGTGTTTTGTGCTGGAAACAATGTGGCTTGGGCGCATTCAATCCTCTATTGTGAGATCACTCATTCTTTGTGCCTTGCGTACAGGAATTAGTCAAAAGAAATTTTTTTCAGGCTCCCAATGACGTTAAAGACAATAATCAGTCTTCTTCGTGATTCTTTTCAGTCACAAGAAATATGAGGGTTCCCTGTCGTCTATCATTTTTTCTTTGCTTTAATTTTTTTTATTATAGTAAAATCAATTTCATATGTCCGCGTGCTTGGTCTTTGATTCTGTGTTGATTTTGAGGATAGAAAGTGTGAATGTGTGATGTACCTTAGCTACTATCAGAGGTCAGCCTGTCATTTTTGTTGATTTGATGCCGATTTCCGCCATTTGCAATCTCATAGAGTCAAAAGTCAAAACAGGTTTAGCTAGCTGGGTGGTGTTCAGTTGTTTAATAAGATATCTATTGTTGAGATTGCTGATTTAAATAATATCGTTGGTGATTATACTAATTTTTTTTTTATCATCTGTAGTGGGTTGGGTGTTTTTGGGAGAATTCTGATTTGGTCTTTGGTCTTTGGTCTTTGGTCTTTGGTCTTTGGTCTTTGGTCTTTGGTCTTTGGTCTTTGGTCTTTGGAAGGTATAGGGGATATTGACATTTGGGTTGTCTTTTTTATTCTCTTTTTGGACTTGGTGTGGCCGTGTGGTTGATATAATGACTGCTGTTTATCATAGCTTTGATAGCTTCGATAGCTTCAAGTTTTATTTTTAGGAACATTGTGTTTGGATGAGAGCCTGTTATGATGAAGAGCCATGATTCTTGTTTGTAGGATTAGGTTATTATGATGAAAGGAGATAGTCCAGATAGACATGGCAAATGGTTCATTTGTTCAGGGGTATGGGCCTGTCATATGGGTCACTTTCGTATGTTTGTAATTGGTCGGGTAGGTCATATCATTTTGGGTTTGGTTATGTCTGTGCTGTGTTATTATCGGGTCATTTAGGGGTAAGGGTAAGTTCGGTACCATCAATATTCAGTTAGGGTCGGGTTGGGCTAATTCATGTCTCGTCAGTTTTTGCAAGATTTAAAGGGAGATGCCATGATTATCTAGACCATGGCAACTATAGAAGAGTTAAAAATAAATATACATCTGTGTGAGAGATTGATGGGGATTCTACCGGTAATGCTCAAGAATTCTACATTACAGAAATAGTAGTGGTCATCTGAGCTATCCCTTCCCAGTACTCTTATGGTTGAGAGGACCCTAGAGTTACTGCTAACCTGGAAAACTACACTTTACGTTATTTGTTCAATGTGGGACACTTAAACACAACATGTGGATTTCTTAAACATTTCCATCCATTAGAGCCCATGGTTGAAACTTGCAAGCATGTGTAATGATTATCTGGATCATGGCTCACATTAACTGACATAGGGGCCACCTGAGCAAAATTATAGGATACTAGATGTCTTCCCCAAATTGGTACTCCCTCTGTCCCGGTTAATTATTTACGTTTTTTATTTTAGGGTGTCATTCATTTCAGTACGTTTCCGCTTTAGTCATGTTTTTTAATTATGTTTAGCTTGTGATATGTCCATTAAGCCCCTAACTAATCATATTGCTCTCCACCATTCGCCTCTTTACGGGTGATTTTACCCGAACCACCACCATCAGTAGTCGGCCTTAACCTCACCTCAGACCACCAACTTGCTAACTTCGACTGGGACTGGCGCATCTCTTTTTCCTCAACCAACCCCAAATCTGCCACTTAACACTTCACATTTAAGCACGAATACCTACCACCACACTATCAAACTGACTTCCAATCGGCCCACCTGCACCACCACAACCAGATATGGTAACGAGTCACACTCAACAACCAAAGTCCAATCTCGTACCATCCCAAACAACAACATAATCTCCTAACCCTTGCCACCTCGAACTCAACAGCTTGAAGCCCTCGCCTAAATTATAATCTGCTCGTTTGTGGTCTTGTATGATGTGATTTGCATGTTTGGTGATAAAGCGAAGATAGATTTCTGATTGTTTGTTTAGAGATAATCTTATTTTTGCTTTTCCGATGTTGACTAAACAAATTCTGTTTCCACCAATTTCTCTGGAGTTTGATCTATAAGTATTAACATGGCGAAAAAACTGGGGTTTTTGATAGTTTTATGCATTGAAAAAGGCAGTATTGCTTTCAATATGTGAGCATTGTATTTTGGAGGTTCACTGTAGGTGACGATGAAGTAAGAGAGAGAAATAAAAGGAGCAGCCAAGTAGCCTAGGCTAAGGGAGGGGATAATAGAAGAGGGTGAACAAGTAACTTTTATTCTTTTCTTGGTTTTTTATCCAAAAGCAAATGTAAAGAATTCAACGGGTCACAATACCCCGTGTAGCCAGCCATATAACCTTTTACACATTTGGTAGAAGTATCACCTCACTTAAACCATTTTCACTTCTTCTGTAAGTATATTTGATAGAATTATACTCCCTCCTATTCAAGATATTGCTCCCTATTCCCTTTTTTGGGCTATTCAAGTTTGGTTCCCTAATTTCTTTTTTAGATGTGCGGTTGTGTATTTTGTGTGGTCCATATTCAATTGCATGTGCAGTTGAGTGTTCTGTGTGGTCCAAATTTATTTCCTTAATCCAAGAGTCCAAATAAAGGGAGGAAGTTTACATCGAACATGAGGGATTAGTTTAATACACTGAGATTGGATCAATCAGCAATAATTCTTATTGATAGTGCGTGTCATCAGTCTGGTGATAGATGTAAAAGAACTTAAAGAGAGGTTAACTTAAGTAGAAATAGAAGACCAAAGAAATCTCATTCTTGTAAATGAGTGAGGCTTTATCCAGGACTGCTATTTTAATTCCCAGTCAAAGTGAAGTTACGTGTTTATTGCCAAATTCTTAATGTGTAAAGAAATATCCCGATGTGGTTCTTTGTGGATCTCTTGCTGAATGTTAGATCTAATGTATCTTTGGGATCGTGGAAACGCCTGGCAATGTATGTGATAATCTGGCATTGCACCATATCTGCACGAGCAGTATTTTCAAGAACAATACTACCTCCGTGGTTTGGAAATTGCCACAAGGCCGTAATTAGATCTCAGGAGTCTAAATGAAGCTACAACATGGTCCTCATATTTATCCTTTGTTGCCAATGTACCAGTTTAATGTTTTGTGCATTAGGCCAGTCGTTTTTGTGTTTAGTTATTGGGATTGTCATCTATTGAGAAGCAGCAAGCAATCGGTGCAATTTTAGACGAATGTATGTGTGCTTACATCCGATCAAATATTGGTTTGAACCTTGATCTCTTGATTGGTCTTCATGGCCGAATCTTAATCGGTACGGTAACTTTAAAAACCTTTACAAAGTGGTTGCAATGCGGTTCCGTGACCCATATTTAATACAATGCATCCTACCCCATTACTTGTCTCACCCATTGGCAGGGAGTTTTACAGCACTGGCTTAGTGTTTTATTGTTGGCCATGGCATGTCCATGTCATATATTGTGATTACGTGGGCTGACTTATCCTTTCTCTAGTTCGGACGTATGTGCGTGCCATGCATCTTACCTCCTTACTCACCCATAGGGAGGGAGTTTTAAGGCACCAGGACACTACGTAAGTTCTTGTTACTGAGTGCCATATCATATATTGTGATTACATATTTATTCCGAACAATCCTTTCTGGGCATTTATGCCATGCCTGGTCAATGTTTTTATTACTGTTCGTGTCATGTACTGTAACAATAATCTTTGCTTTGAATGATCCTTTCTTGAGTCTCGACATTTGTGCTATGTTAGTGAACATCTTTGTTATGCTTGAAATGAGTAATGGAGGATCCACTCAATTTCTTACGAAGAAATTGATGATCCATCACCTCTCAATGGTCTACATTGGCTTATGTGGAGTATCATGTAAGGCACCTTTATTCTTTCATATTAACTGGAATTTCGGTAGCCAGGTCTATCGTAACTGTTGATGTTAGCGACCTTATTGGATTATGTCCTGCTTCTTATCTCCATGTTTCCTTGAATGTTTTGCAGTTGGACAGCAATAACTCAATTAGCCCATCATGGGATGCTTTTTGTTCCAATTGGTTACACCTTTGGTGCTGGAATGTTCAAGATGGACTCAATTCGAGGGGGTTCCCCTTACGGTGCTGGAGTTTTCGCAGGGGACGGCACTAGACAACCGACTGACACTGAACTTGCACTTGCTGAGCATCAGGGTAAGTATATGGCTGCTGTTGTCAAAAGACTTGCTCACCCTTGATTTCCTTGATCTACTCTCATTCAGTGTTTTAGGTCCAAATGGTGTACCTAGACTTGTCAAATTCTTGACTCATGGCTCAAACATGTAAGTACCCGTCTCATATTTTGACCCATCATATCAAACCCGACCCATTTGACAGGTGTAGGTTTACCCTTTGATCAACTGGTGTGTATGTTTTGTCTAGTCTTCTCTATTCTTTTTTTTTGGTCCTCGTCCAATCGGGCTCTTTCACTGCACAGAGATATGCCCATCATTTGTTTCATTACTCAGCTTGTGTTTGATGTTCCTTTAATTGTTTTAATTGTATTTATGGCTAGAAATTGCTTGCTGTAAATGAATCAAACCCGGTGTTCCATTATTTATCTCAATTGAGACACAATAAGATTGTGGATGTTTTTAGATCAGTGAATTGTGACACAATCAGAATGTGAATGTGGATCAGTGGATGTTCTTATAGAAGCATCGTCTTATCGATCAACACAAATACTTGTGTAAGGCCACCTTACACAAGTTAATTGCAAAACGGGTTCTTTGAACAACTACTCTGACTCACTAATATTGTTATGCTTGGATTCATTTTACGAATTAAGATCCTCAACATTTCTTTCTCTCCATTTCCTCTCACAAATTCATTAAATAATATATTACCCTTTACACTCTATTAACCTTTATTTCTATGCATAAATTTGTAACCGTTAGATACATGCAGAATGCAATTTGAATCGTTGAAAGGAACTTACCTCTCCATTTCTTTTGAGGAAATGGAGAGGATCCCTCCCCCTCATTTTACACTAAATTTGTGTAAAGCCGCCATACACAAGATTAATTTTTCAACCAGTAATCGATTAGTTGCCTAATTTTGCTGCTACTATAAGCATTCAGGGAATCACTGTTTTCCATGAATGTGTTTTTTTTTAATTTTATTTTATTATGAAGCGAGTCCCTCAACAGTTGTCATGTTGACGAGCTTTGAAAATTGATCATGATGAGGATCAACATTTATTGACTTTATCGACTAAACTAATTAATACTCTTATCAATTTCCGCACGACAGTCGGTCATGATGTGAGCATATCTATTTTCCTTGAGAGGATCCTAATTGCTCTTTAGTAAGATTGTTCACAATCTTTAGCAACTTTAGATAGTGCACAATAAGATGAACCACCCTCTTTCAATGCTCGATTAGCACTCATTTGTAGGTCTTTCACCCTCTTCCTTAGGCCAAATCCTTCACTGTCCATAACAAACTTCACCATTTTCTCAATCTCTTCCCTTCTAACTATTTCCTTGCTAGGCTTTACCTTAGGTCGAATTGCAATTCCGAGGTCTTCAGCCAACATAGTTGCATTCATATTTTGTTCGGCGTAAAGAGGCCAAGCAATTATTGGCACTCCATTGACAATACTTTCATTCACCGAATTCCAGCCACAATGACTTATAAACCCGCCAATTGATCTATGTTGAAGGATTTCCTCTTGGCTTATCCAATTCGAGACTATAATCCCACGATCCTGGGTTCGATCCAAGAACCCATTTGGTAAACACTTGGATATCGATTCATCCACTTTATACATCGACTTAAAAAGAGATGCCGAACTATCATTTTCGATAGGTGGTCGAAAGACCCAAATAAACCTCTGTATGCTCAATTCCAAACCCCAAGCTAACTCTATAGTTTGTTGAGTCGATAGAGTACCACCACTTCCAAACGATACGTATATAACAGACTCATCGGGTTGAACATCCAACCACTCGGTTAATTTGCTTTTCGAAACTTGGTTAGGCCTTCTAATCACTGGCCCAATAGGGTAAACCGGTACCTTGACAATTGACTTTAATGACAGACCATCCGTAAATGAACCTAGTGTCCGAGGTTCGAGATCCTCCCATGTATTAACCAAAATGCCGTTTACTCTTGTGATATCTCGTCCTATACCAACAACATCGCGGTAAGCCCTACTATCGGGTTGAAATGTGTGAGGTAGCAAATCCCCACCCGGGATAGATTCACAGCCAGGGATATAAAACATCTTATTTGGGTCAACTTTATGTTGTACGTAAGGCAAGTATAAAATGTAGGCCAAGAACCATGCATTAGAAGCAATAAACACATACTTCAAAATATTAAACTCCTCTGCCACCACATTGACCGCCTCAGTCCCGAATTGATCGACAATCATGGCCACCGGCTTAACTTTCATCTCAGAAATTGTAGATCGTATGGTAGGCAAGGTAGCCCTAACCATAGCCAAGATACGGGTGACTATACCGGCGCTAGGGTCAAGGTCTAATGAGTCATTTTCAACATTGGGAAGGACCACAATGTTGAAGAGCCCGGGCCATAACGAAGTGACGGAACGAAGCAGTTCGTTCTCGGCCTGGTAGGCTTCCGTTGTCACGGCGAAAACTGTGACAGTGAATCCATGTTGTGCTACAAGGCGCTTGGCTAACTCGACTATTGGGATTAGATGGCCTAATCCTGGACTAGCCAAGAGTGCAATATGGGATTTTGATGGTTTAACCATGGTTAGGTATACTTATTAGATTATTAAGAAATGTGTTAATGAAAATTATACTACTTTATAGCATATGAATTTATAGTATTGCAGTCACAATTATAGTATGAGCTTAATAACATGTAAAATAGAAGTTTCCGAAGGGAGTATAATTTATAGTAATTACCCGAATTATGCAATAAATTAAATCAGATGAAATAATATCAAAAAGATTTTATTTTCATTTCTCACCAAACCTAGATAAAATCGACGGAGTTTTATTCTTAAATTGGGTAATAAGGATTCTGTATTCCACATTTGTGTCCTATTTTGAGTGTTAAGCTATATATTTTTTTGACACTATCACTTGTTGCAAATAAAAAAAATATACACTAAATATGTTAATGTTTGATCGATATGTCAAAAGGTGTATAGAGTGAGACAGAAAATGAGATATTAAATGGGATAATGAATCTTCGGTGTAAGTTGGATAGTTTGGGTAATCGTTCTCCGGAAAAGTATCGATGGGGATTTTGTCATTTGTTTTGGGTAAACACAAATTCTTGTATTAAACATATTTCATTGTCCTAAAACGTTAAAAGGGACTTATAGTCGTACAAATTGATTGAACCAAAACTAAGATATTTGGTTTTGTAAAAAAGAAGTAAGAAATTTGGTACTTTGTATTAAATGAAAAAGCGAATTAAATGAAATTTGGTACTTTGTATTAAATGAAATTTGGTACTTTGTATTAAGTAACAAGATATATTTTCCTCCTAACAGTCAAATTTAACATTTTGTATCCCTACACAATATTTCTAGCTCCGTCACACGTGACGAATTTTATACAGACACGTAGATGTAAATCAAATTACCCTTACCGTAAGTCTCACTTAAAAGAGAATTTGCATAATTTTAAAAGAAATCTAATTGCGTAATTCAGCCTGACGCCGATTGATCATAGTAGAACACTAAATTAAACCAATGGCAATTAAGTACTAAAATCAATTATTCAATTATTGTGGTAATTTAATCAATGCAGTTCGTTATTACCAATAATCAAGATTCAAGAAATAGTGGATTATGCTGCCAAAAAAAAAAAGAAGAAGAAATAGTGGATTAGTGGTTACTACTTGGTTAAGTGTTTTGGGATGTTAAGATCATGTTTAGTATAATTTCTAATTAAATAAGATCATACAAGTCGACAAGCTCCCTTTGCAATCAACAAATAGATTTTGCGGCCGCAATTTAACTACCGATGCAACATCATCAAGAACAACGATCTACACTGTCGATTATTTGTTTATTTTTTACAAATACTCAGAAAAATAATTGGATGATTGAGTGAATGGGAGGTTATTCAAGTTACAATACGTTGTAGCTTGTCATTGTAGATGGATGTAGTTAGAAAGTAAGTTGGATTGAAATATCGAGATAGCAAGTTACATGATGATGTATGTGTAGCTTTGTTTTTACCAAAAAAAAAAAAAAATTGTCCGACGATCTTATAAAATAACGACTACCACGTTGATTTATCAATGTCTTGGGTTAAATGTTTAAGACAAATTGTAAATGAAGATTTCCAGTTTATTACCTGCCCATATCGCTTTTAAATAATTTTAGTGAGTTTTATTTTGAAGCATGGATGACCTATTTTTCGTAAATGAAGGATCCTCAAGAACTTTAAGACAATGATAATAAAACTGGTAAATAATCCATTTCCTTGAAAAGAAATCATACTATTTCCTTCTTTTAACTTTTATTGTCCTACTTTGACTAAAAGTTATATTGAAGATGAATTGGTAAAATACCATAAATACCATTTGACTAGTAAACTTAATTATAAAATACAAGTAATATGGAGAAAAAACTTATTTAACTAGGGGTATAATGGGTAATTCCTTGTTTTCAGTTACTATATTTATAAAAAAAAGACGATTAATTTGGAATATGAAATCACAAAAAAAAAAAACAATAACGTTTTTTTTTATTGTCATTTGTGACGTTTTACAATAAGTTAAATACTTAAAATATTGTTAAAAAAGAGTGGTAGTTGTGGCCCTGTAGGATATCACAAGTTACTTTTTTTTTCCAGTAAAAATAGCTGAAAGTAAGTATTTATTGTGACGTGTACAAATTACGGGTCAAATATCTTCTATATGCATAGATAAAGATAAACCTAGAGAAAATAACTTGTTTTTACTTACTAAAGTGGATAATATTTAATCCCGTAAACACAAGCTTGTGACAAATACGTAAAGAATTTGCGAATAGCTGAAACATAACGCATCAATTGAGAATGAACATATGCAAAATCGTTAGATAACCAAACCTCACATTTATTGCCTCGTTCGCAGCCGCTTTAATCTACAAATGCTTCTTGAATGACTGAATGAGGATCATAACGTTAGTATGAACATAATACCATTGGGTTCTATGATCGTTTCACGTCTTCGGACCTATGAAGTACATATTGCCACGTGTCACGTCTTGATCTTTTTGCCTCCTTGAGTCCTTGATGCTTGGAGTAATTTTCACATGTGTTTAATTAAATGGTATTATTAGGGGGGTTCACTTAGTAATCCGCGCCAAAGATTAGACCGGACCGAATCATTTGGTCCGGACCAAATTGGACTATATTTTATTTGGTCCGGTTCACGGTCCACCGTCCACCTATTTACTTTAATTTGGTCTTCGGTCTGGTCCTGAACCAAATTCAATGGACCGCGGACCGAACCATGGACCAAACTATATATTGGTTTTATGTCCTACCTAGTAAAAATATAATGTTGTTTATTTTGATCGTTACGAGTTTCTCGGGATCTAATTTTAAATATTACACTATGTTCAACAGTCATATTCGGTCTATTTGGTCCGGTCCGCTCCACACGTTTTTGTGGTCCGGACTGGACCAGACCAATATGACCAGACCAATATTAATATGGTCCGGTCCGCGGTCCACCATTTAATCCTTATTTGGTATTTGGTCAAGAGAGTTTGGTCCGGTCCGGTCCGATCCTGGACCAATGAACACCTCTACTTCGTATGTTCTACTGCATGATATATATACTTCCACATACACCGTAATATACGGAGTATTAGTTAATGTCTTAGATATATATAAATAAAGTAGGGATAATGACAAGGCGTCATCGGGTTGTACCGAGACTTGGTACGGATGATACCAATATACCATATTCTCACATGTAAGATTCATCATAGTGGACCCTACATAAGAGCGTACATGTGATAGTCGAATTACTATCGTTAGGTTAGTGTGCAATCGCTATAGGAAAATGAGATGGCGTCACCGGCAAATCTGGTAACCAAGACCCAATATCAATTGGTGGCGCCCTCTCCTTTTCCCTACGGCGGTTTCAACTAAAGTTTGTCGACTCATCAAATACATGAATGTAATTCTCTGTTATGATCATTGATCCGAATCGAACTTCTTCTCACAATCTTCAGCAACTTTGAATAATGCACAATAGGAAGAACCACTCTCATTAATATTCAAGGCTTGATTTGCACTCAATTTTAGGTCTTTAACCTTTCTCCTCAGGCCAAAACCTTCATTTCCCATAACATACTTCACCATTTTTTCAATCTCTTCTCTTGTAACTAGGGATGGCAGTGGGTCCAAGACCCGACCCAAACCCGTCGGGTCGGACCCTTATGGGTCGGGTTTGGGTCTTAATTTTTCAGACCCGTTGGGTATGGGTCGGGTATGGGTTTCTTAAAAATAAATCGGGTTTGGGTTTGGGTCTTAGTTGTGAGACCCATACCCAACCCGTAGACCCGTAAAATACTTGTGGAAAACTGTTATTATGTAATTCAGTGAGAAAGTACTGAAAATGAAAAGAAAAGTGACATTGATTTCATGCCCCAAGTCGTAAGATGTTACCGGAATGCCAATTGAAATAGGCCCTTGTATTTTAGTTGATGTATGAAACATATGGCACTACAATAGTAAATAGGAGAACAGTGCAAGCTAGCTAAAATACTAGACCCGTGGATAGACCCGACCCATACCCATCGGGTATGGGTATGGGTCTAACAATTTCATACCCATGCGGATATGGGTCGGGTCTGGGTCCAAGGGTGCGGATGCAGGTATGGGTATGGGTCTTGCCAGACCCGACCCATACCCAACCCGTTGCCATCGCTACTTGTAACTAGCCCCTTGCTAGGTTTTACCTTAGGTGGAATCGCAATCCCGAGATCTTCAGCCAACATTGTTGAATTCATATCTTGTTCAGCGTAAAGAGGCCAAGCAATTATTGGTAATCCATTAACAATACTCTCCATCACTGAATTCCACCCACAATGACTTACAGACCCGCCAACCGATCTATGTTGGAGGATTTCCGTTTGGGATGCCCACCTTGGGATTACTTTCCCGAGATCTCGAGTTCGATCCAAGAACCCATTTGGTAGACACTTATATATCAACTCATCGAACTTATCATCCGACTTATGCTCAGACTTAAAAAGAGAAGCAGAGCTATCATTTTCGACAGGAGGCCGAATCACCCATATAAACCTATGCTTACTCAATTCTAAACCATAAGCTAACTCCATAGTTTGTTGAGTTGATATAGTCCCACCACTTCCAAACGATACATATATTACAGACTTATCGGGTTGAACGTCCAACCACTCGGTTAATTCGTTTTTTTTACGTGTTCAGGCCTTCTAATCACTGGTCCAATAGAATAAACAGGTACCTTAACAATGGATTTTAATGATTCATATTTCTTAAATGCCGCAAGTGTTCGAGGTTCGAGTTCCTCCCATGTGTTAACTAAAATACAGTCCACGGTCGTGATGTCGAGTCCAATACTCACAAAATGGTTGTTGGCTCTATTATCAGAGTCAATTGTGTTCTCAGGTAAATCCCCAACTGAGATCGACTCACATCTAGGGATATGAAAGGGCTTACTTGGGTTAATCTCATTTCGCACGTAAGGCAAATACACATAATAGGCCAAGAATCATGCATTTGAAGCAATAAACACGTATTCGGACAAATTAAACTCCTTACTTATCACCTTGACGGCCTCAATCCCGAATTGGTCGATAATGAAGGCGGTCGGTTTAACCTTCATGTCGAGAATGAAGGATCGTAAATTAGGTAGGGTGGCTCTAATCCTTGCCAAGATAACAGTGATTGCATTGGCATTAGGCTCAAGCGAGCTCCAATGCAACATCGACATTGGGAAGGACCACAGTGTTGAAGAGGCCAGTCCACGACGAGGAGGATGATCGAAGCAGGTCGTCCTCGGCCCCGTGACCATCCCTAGCCACAGCGAAAACCGTGACGGTGAACCCATGTTGAGCTACAAGTCGTTTGGCTAGTTCAACTACTGGGATTAGATGGCCTATTCCGGGACTGGCCAAAAGGGCAACATGATGCTTTGATGGTTTGAACATTGCTGGATTCTAAGGATAATACATTAACATACTATGAATTTGTAGTATGCACGGTAGTCTCAGCTCATAATTAATTCTGCGCCAAACTATCTTGTTAGACCGTCTTTAACAGTGAATAGCATTTTCCACAATTCAATGCCATTTATGTTACTTCACCTCTTTTTTGTTGGGTGTAAAGGGAGCCACATAGGTAAACTTGATGCTGACGGGATTTGAACTCAGGTCATGAGTATCACCTCTCACAACTTTACCGGCTCTGAAAACAACTCTATATACCCGTTTTGACTATCAAATATACCATACTCTATATAAACATTGGGATTAGGAGGCGGTGGAGGCGAGTCAGGCGACGTGGATGATTGGGATTTGGGAGACGTTTGCATCCACCATGGTGTAGGTAGTTATTGGTGTTCAGTTGTTGTAAAAGAAGCCGGTGTCTGATACCATGTTAAATTGATATGATATGAATTTGTGTGTTGTATTCAACTATTCAATCATTGATAATTTGATATGTGGCCCTTAAATAGGCATACACTTTTTTTTCTCAAGATTTATAATGCTACCCACCTATTATACATAGATGAGTTTAAATAGGCATACAATAGAAGCTTCTTCTCCGACAAAGATGGTAACAGATACTCCCTCCGTCTCATTCATTTGTTTACCATTTTCATTTTAAGGGGTCTCATTTATTTATTTACCTTTTTATATTAATTTCTTTTTCTATGAGTAATTTGATCTCCCAATGAGACTATTGTCCACTTGTTATCCACTAAATATGACCACAAACGATCCCTTACTCTTTTCTCAAAATCAACACTAATTACTAACATTATACTAGAGTCCTTCTAATTATTAAGCAAAACCCCAAGAATAAAAGATAATCAACGAATGAGAAAGAGAAGATGCTTACCAAAGGAAACAAAGAAATAAAAGGGAACGATCCAACTGAAGAAATCGTCAATCAACCGATCAAGGATAAAATTAGAGGATTAGGAGATGTCATTAGAGGTTAAGGAAGGTTTTGATACGGTTGGCTATGCTCAAGATTCAAAAGTTGATAACTTTGTGTTGACATTGGGTAACGATTCTTGGATGGGCTCTATGGCGCCTTTCGTGTTCTTGATAACATGCAATGGACCGTCGACAAATAATATGTGACAAGTTACATTTTATTATTTACAACTTTGTTATCTTAGTTAATAAAGAGAGTCTTAGTTTAGCTCTTTAGTTTCCTTGTTTTAATGGTGCAATAAGGAGTCTTAATTTAGTATTAGTAATGGTCTTAATTAACTATTTTTATGAGCAACTTTTCGTTGCCTTTGGTTTGGCTATTTATAGCCTTTGGTTTCTTGTAATTGTGAGAAAACAAAGATAATCAAAATGACAGCTTTGCTTGCTAAGCAATTTCAGTTTTTATTCAAGTGCGTCTTCGAATATTAACTCGATCGACTCAAAAGGTCTTGAGTTCGTTCACTTATTGATGAATTATAGGTCTAATTCGTCAAATATCTGTCACCAAATACTCGGCTAGTGTTCGTGTTTTAGTCGTGTGCTAATTTACTCGCTTCCGCCTTTTTAAATTCGTATCATAAGTGGTATCAGAGCTTCGGCTCTTGATTTCCTTTTATCGAGACGGTCCTAGGCATTTAGGCTCGCCCAAATTTTATCAAAAAAAAACCAAAAAAAAAAAGTTTACTATTCACGTGGTACTGTTCACCAAAAAAAAAAGAAAAAAGAAAAACGAAAAAAATGTTCGAAGTGTTCTCATTTGAAAGCACGTTTGAGGATAATGTTATGTTTGATCCACGATTACCTCCTATATTTGACGATTATGATGACCAAGAGTCATTGGAGGTGTTCAGCTTCAAGATTACAAGTCCCATAAATTATTATTTTTTGGATGATCAAGAAGGAGAGCGCTATCAATCTCCACTTGACACGTCCATCGACAAAAGACTATGGAGCAATGATAACGCTCAAATAAGGGATGGGCAGGCGCGTATCTGGGAGCTACGCTTCCATAAGAGTTGGGGGCCAAGATGGCTAGGTAAAGCCCATCATAATGTGATAAATTACAGCAATCATAAGTCCCTTGTGTTTGATCCTGGTGGACTTTAAAGGTCTAAGAATCGAGACGATTCTTTTGGAAGAAAGGGCGGATGATACGGTTGGCTATGCTCAAGATTCAAAAGTTGATAACTTTGTGTTGACAGTGGGTAACGATTCTTGGATGGGCTCTATAGCGCCTTTCGTGTTCTTGATAACATGCAATGGACCGTCGACAAATAATATGTGACAAGTTACATTTTATTATTTACAACTTTGTTATCTTAGTTAATAAAGAGAGTCTTAGTTTAGCTCTTTAGTTTCCTTGTTTTAATGGTGCAATAAGGAGTCTTAATTTAGTATTAGGAATGGTCTTAATTAACTATTTTTATGAGCAACTTTTCGTTGCCTTTGGTTTGGCTATTTATAGCCTTTGGTTTCTTGTAATTGTGAGAGAACAAAGATAATCAAAAATGACAGCTTTGCTTGCTAAGCAATTTCAGTTTTTATTCAAGTGCGTCTTCGAATATTAACTCGATCGACTCAAAAGGTCTTGAGTTCGTTCACTTATTGATGAATTATAGGTCTAATTCGTCAAATATCCGTGTGACAACCCTCGCAAATGCGGAAATAATAAACAAACAAGCATGTGAATTATATTGCGGAAATAGGTAGTTTTTAAAAACTTTTATACATGCAAGTTAAATAAAACGAGGAGTGTCAAAATATTACAACTAAGTGCGGAAAATAACAAAGAGACGGAATCTCTCAAAATGTTAACAAAGAACAAGTGTTTAGCAAATAAGCTAAAATCGTCTAGAGGTTAATCTTCCAGGGACAACGCCCGCTAGCTCACACCCGAACCCCAAAATATCATATCCAAAGAGTCAATCCATGCAAGCAACCTGTTCATTCATGAAAAACATGAACGCCACAGTCAGTGGGGAGTAACTCCGGGTTCTCCCAGCCATATCACATTAGACGTACATATAAAGAAATACAAAAGATAAGCATGCATATATAGATATACATGTGAGAAACGATAATGATAGATAGGCAATTCTATAGATAATGATAAGAGCATATGGAATACAATCTGAATCCATCATGTTATTCAAAGACTCGGGGAAGACAATCTTAGGCAACCGAATACGCTCACTAGGGCTTGCATCTCACCGTTAGCGGTATACGATTGATAAGATTGAGACTCGACAAACAAACCAAGTCAAGTCATGTGATGATCACAAAGAATCCAACATATTATCATCCAAACACGAACCAAGACAATGACGGTGTCCAATCAGGCAATGACCATGAACAATATCATGAAATCACGCATTCAAGAACGACACAAGACGACAAATCTCACGGTAAATGAAACGCACTAGCATCGTGTACATGGCAAGTATGATTAATAGGCATCCACGGGAGCACATTTCCCTGAACTCATACGCGATGCTTACATTTCGCCTATGTAGACACATTTCCTCCTGGTAGCACGAGAAGGCTCCCTAATCTAAACCTGGCCAGATTCTCGGAATCACATTTTCTGATTCGATATGCGATCACGTTTCGCACCCAAGACTCGGGCTTAAATAATAATAAATGCCGAGTACCCACATTCTCGGTAGATCAATTCACGAAAGAGGCGGAAAACGAGCTCAAGCCACATAACATGCGGTACGCTACATGCAAATAACACCACCTCGCAAGTATACAACATTGGACGGCCGGGTCGATCAACGCATAGCGTTCAACTCCCAACAACGTCGTCGTATGCCCACTTACACATGCATTTAAGCAGTAGGATACCTCTCCGTTCCGACATTCCAGCCTTACGAACGGGAAGGTAGCCAAGGGAATGAGAGTACAAAGCACAGACAAAATAGTGCTCAAACCGTAACATTTGTAAAAACCGACTCAAAGGGGACATAGCAAAAACCGTCACAAAACATGTGATACATGCGAATAAGATATCATAAATCCAAAACATGAATCAATACATGATACCCAAGCATTAGACCAAGTATAAGAAGCATAATAAGTAAGAAACATAGATAACTCTCCAAAACAACAAGTTTGGAAACTAACTTAAACAAGGGTTCACTTCAAACTGTTATAACTAGAGTTCTAGATATGGGAATGCAGAAATTCCAAGTCGAGATGATAGCTTATCCTCTTACGGTTCCAACGAGTGGTCACAAGACCAAAACAAGTAAGTAACGAAGGAGATATGAGCATTCTACCAAAAAGGGTCAGTGCAGTGAAACTGCACAAGTCACGACCGTGACTTGTATTTCACGACCGTGAAATGAGGTTTCACGACCGTGAAATGACATCTCACGACCGTGAGACACTCTGTTACCAATTCACCCGAGAGCCTTCAACCAAATTCAATCCGATCATTTCCAATTCTCATAATTCCTCTCTAATAACTATCAACAATCAATATTCATCATCAACAATCATCAAACAACAACAATCATTATCCATAACATAATTCCTAACTTACTTATCATATTCTAAATACGAATCCTAGCATATAAAGCATGTAAAACACGTAAGTGATACCGAGTAACCCTTCACCGTTACCTTTTCGCGTCTTTAAACGGTTACTAAGCTTTCCTAATCTCCACCTACATAATATTAGATAATAAAAGATGAATATCATTCACCTTAAAAAAGACGGATAATTTAAAAAGCGAGAAAGACGGTAATTTTATTACCAATACGGATAGAGGGAGATAAGAGGGGAAGAATAAGACGAACTTACGAGAATTTGAGCGAGAAATGGACGAACTATGACGAATCTAAGCTTGGAAGAAATGGAAGCTAGGTTTTGGTGTTTAAGGTGAGGAAGAAGGAGATGTAGTTGTGAGGAAATGAATTAGGTTTAGGGTTTGAGGGGGTATATGTAGGGTGAGTCGGAAAAGTCAACGAAAGTCAAACACGGCTTAAAAGTCAACAAAATTCAAAGACGGCTTAAAATTCAAGAAAAGTCAAAGACGACTTAAAATTCAAGAAAAGTCAAACTCGACTCAAAAGTCAAGAAAAGTCAAACTCGACTCAAAAGTCAAGAAAAGTCAAACTCGCCTTAAAACGGGATTTTCATGGAATCTCACAGAAATTCCCAATACGAACTCGGAAATTCTAAATTCGACTCGAAACATAAAAAGCTAATTTCAAACTTAAATTCGCTGAAAAGATTTCGTAAAATATTTCTACTAGAAAAATAGGGTACATTTCCGGGTGTTACAATCACCCCTCCTTTTAAAAAGTTTCGTCCTCGAAACTTGAGAGTAGAAAAGAAAAGTTATAAGGACCAATTCGTTTTCTCCAAATTGGTATTCAAAACATTTCCAAGGAAATGTATTTCAAAAGCATGACATTTTCCAAAAAGTATAGGAAAAGTTTTCCAAAGTAACTCTCTTTTTCTGTGGAACGAAATTGTTCTTGTCGTGCACACAAGAACACCAGCATTCCAAAGTAAAGACAAGATTAAAATTAAATCTTACGCTGATAAGTGCAGAACCAATCATTAGACGTCTCCAATAACAAGTTCTAGCATCCAACCAAACGCAAAATCCAGTATAAGAGCAACCTAAATCCATTTTCGAAAAATGAAAGTAGAAATTTCATGTCTAAAACTCTTTTAAAAGGATAAATGTGAAATCCATCGTGAAAATTTGAAAATTTTCTAAATTCGTACACTCAAGACAACCAAACATTTCACACACATAAAAGTAATTTGAACATCAAACTCATAATCATGGTAATAAAAGATAAACACAACGAGTAAAAAGAACAAGAAGGCTTATCGAAATGACTAATAGCGGAAAGAAGGACAATGTCCAAAGAATAACAAATTGAATAAGCGTCAATTTGAAAGGCAAAGGGAGAAATGAACGACAAAGCAATTGCTCAAAAGGGGAAGAAAGCCTAAGAACCAACCACTCCACTCAAATACAAAAGTCATCATAGTC
This sequence comes from Heliosperma pusillum, assembly GCA_022085475.1. Lineage (NCBI taxonomy): Eukaryota > Viridiplantae > Streptophyta > Magnoliopsida > Caryophyllales > Caryophyllaceae > Heliosperma > Heliosperma pusillum. Next base: position 754 of record JAIUZE010003262.1, on the reverse strand, counting down.
AATTTCTCGGGCATTTTCGCCAAACCCAAATTATAGCCACAACATTCTAAGGGCTTATCCAATTAACATCACAAACATCGTTAATAAGCTAGTCCTCAAAAGAATGTAACTCATCTCGGTCATACCTTAACCGCTGTCAATCATTAGATTCTACAAAATCCTTAACAATCATCAGGTCAAACTACGAACCCGAATATCTAGTATCCAACTAGCATTAACTAAGGTCTATCGACAAGGGAAAATCCACAATTACATAATCCACATGAAAGATTCCTAAATGTATTCGAACATCCCTAGTCCAGTCAATTATTACACTCGAATCCACAAGCATAAATAATTATATCTAGAAAAGCATTATTACCACCAATCATAAGATGAATGGGCTCACCATTCCAATTCTTCGATTCAAAGTACTTCAAGGCTTAATATCCTAAACTTAAAGAAATTTCTCTTTTACAAAACATCAAAACCTCAAGAGAGATCAATTACAAATTCCAAGTCCTATATGGCCAAGGACATGGCGATGATACAACTATTCAAATCATCCAGCTCAACTATAACTCAAGATGCATCGATCTTCACTTATGAAAATATTCCTCAAAATATGGTGACCAGACTTAATTACCAAAGCAAAGTCTCTTTTAGAATCCAACATTTACAGACAACTAATCCCCAAATGGTCTCCAAGGTAACTATTATGATAATAAACAAAACCACTATAATTCCAATAAACTTGAACTTCGAATTAACACAC